>VOQZ01001885.1:0-99247 GCA_008079305.1 Phytophthora palmivora
TGACCAACATGATCCCCATACAAGCTAATGCAATCATTACAATTGCGAGAGCTTCGGTAGGACTACGCTTTTTTAAGGCATCCACCACCACTGTCAAAAGTGCTGCACTAGCCAAGCTGAGACTGCTGGCATGAACAATACTGCTGAATCCACCCTCCTCGATGCCTGACAGTGCCTGTGTTTCATCAGTTTCGTCGTCTTCAACATCCAGCACGCATTGTGGTTCGGTCGAGTCATTATCCGACTCAATGGTACTCGCTTCACCTTGGAGACGCTGCAATTGAGCAACTTGTTCTTCGAGTTGTTCAATACGCAGATACGATTCCAACTCGCGCGTTTTGGCTATCTCCAGGGCGTCATCAAGTGTTTCACACGTTGGGCACGACGCGTCCGCCATCAGGAGTGGCGACCCCGTTGGGGAATCAAATTGACTGTCAACATCAGTATCCTCTTCGTCAGAGAGGTTCATTTCCAACAATTCGTTGTTCGAGTCCGTGGGCGAATTGCCTCCTTCCAGTCCCGTAATTTCCGGCTGTCTATTCTCTCGACTCTTTTGGTTGATGTCCGAAGCTGGTGCTATCACCACTGAAGAAGTCCACGCCGGGGCAGCAGCAGCAGCCTCTAACGAGACAATGCGCATACGCAATCGAGCTGCATGCTCTTCCATTGCATCCATTTCGTCACGACTTGCAGACGCCAAGCCTCCAGCTGCTGGCGCAAAACCTGATTCTCACGAGCGAGCTCCATCAGTGCACGGGCACGTTGATCCACGACTTCGTTAACTGAAGCGTTCACCTTGATTCGCTTAGCGCGGCTTGCAAACTTAAGTGTACTTCGCGTATCCTCAATATATGTAGGCGCAGGTGATGCACAACAGACAAAAAGCACGCGTGCAGCACCACTTAGCGACGGTTGTAAAATACGTGTGAGCTTGCTGTCACGAAAGTTAATGTGATCGTGCTGGTTCGGCGATTTGCTGCTGCCGAGCGCCACCACGACTCTCGAGAGTGCCAATAAGCTTCTGTTGATGTTGCCGCTCTCCGTCGTGAGCCTCTTGCCACCCGAACTAACCGCTCGAGCACTTTCAGATCCTGCTAAATCCACGAAATTCAGACATCCCACACGAACGCGCTCTAAACCTGCATCATCATCTGTCGGCGGTACCGGTGCATCAATTCTTGTCTTGGATTCAATCACCACCCTGAAAATGGAGTGCGAACGACTACTGCGTTCGTTCATTCTGGTAACTCCGACAGCTCTCTGCTTCTCTCCATCACGCAGTGCTTGCAGTACTCCACGTGCATCCGTCACAACTCGCTCCGAATTGTCCGTAAATACACCAGTCACAGGATGTTCCCGAACATGCACTGTTGAATCCTCCTCTTTCCTGTTGCTGTCGATCCAGACACCAACAAGTCCTTGACCGCCTCATTGTACACTTCCAAGTACGAAACTCGCACCAAATACTCAACATCCGATCTCTCTCGCCATTTCATCGAACAAATCCTTGACAGCCAACTGCACTAGTCCGTCACTGTCTTCAGGTCTTCTATCCTCTTCCGTCTCCACTTTGTCCTGTACCAATATCATTCTTTTATTTCTCAGTCCTGTACCTTGCATCGTGTACGTTTTCCCACTACTCGTTTGTCCATAGGCAAAAATTGATCCATGAATTCCATCCAACGCCGAACGGGCGATGGACCGTGCAAGTCCGTCATAAATGGCTCGAGTGGAATGTTGAGCGTCATACACTTCGTCAAAAGCATAGACTCCTCTACGTCGAGCATTTTGACCTGAAACGGATGCAGCTTCGACAGTCCCAGTGTCTGCGTGCACTGACCAGGCAGATTGACTGCTTTTCTCCTTGGGTAATAGAGGACGGAATCGAACCGTTACGCGCACACAGTCTCGCGTCCATCAGTATTTTGTTGCTGAAGTAGTTGCAAGTCGTCCACATCCAGTAGTTCCGATCCGTCCAAGTCACTTGGAGCAATACTCGAAGCCCGTTCCGACCATCGAATGTCACTTTCGAAGCTTCCACTGCGACTACGACTCACATTATGACTGTAGCTGTAACTGAGACGAGAACGTGGTGGACGTACTAATGACAGCAGGTCGCTGTCTCGACGCCGCATGGAAGACTTGAACGTCGCAGAAGTTAGTACACAAATTGATAGGGGTTTAATGGGGCGGAAGTAATTCCAAGTCCGACGTAGCGGATAATGCACTGGTGATAGGGATGAACTCTACAGTTTCTTCGAGCCAGAGAGCGATATAACGACATGTGGCTGAAACAGCCAGTCGTAATGTACAATTAGTTTGCCAAGATTTACAAGAATTGGGCTTTGATTTGGAGAATGTATCTGGATTTCTTGAGATAAAATAGGTTTGATTTGTATTATGTATGTTTAAATGTAGTAATACACGTTAGTGATACCGATACAGCTTCAACACGATTTTGGAGTCTCTGTCCTGTCTGTTTTGTCGCTACGGCGTGTGAACGAGTCTTCGCTCCAAAAGTGTGGCAGGAAGCGCAATCGCTCGCTAAGTCGTTCAATCCGAGCGTTGAAGCGATCTCCGATTCGAGTGGAAATTACTTCATACATTTGCAGTGAAATGCCCCATCTCTGCTGCTCGAAGGTTTTCAGGAACGGCTGCACTTTGAACTTCTCTTCGACGATTCCACCCGTACTCGACGATGTCTGCAGTAGTTCATCCTTATATACAGCATGAGCCGATTCGCTCATGACGATCTGGCCACCTTGCCCCATCTCGCTCATCTCGCGCGCCATCATTTCGCTGAGCCCTAGATAGGTCATTTTGCCCGTCGTCGGGTGTCTTGAGCACACCAACCGCTCGTCTCCGTCGTGAATGGCCATCCGCACTCGAAGTCCGTTGAATAATAGTCGCGTCCAGATATCGTACACTCGCGCTGCGTTGTCGTATTTGAGCAACACAGTCGGCCAAGGAGCCTTCAACAACTTCTCTTGTACGCTGACACACCACCCGATGGCATCACGGACACAATGGAACGCTAGCTGAAAGGAATCACCTGCGGTCGTGATTTCGTAGCCTCGGAAGCGTGGCAGTTGCTGTCGTAACAAGTCGTCGTGGATCGATTGCGCATCGGCCATTGCCTGTGAATTTCCAGCCCAAAGTCGACTGGAGCCTTCAATGTCTGTAACCACAAAAATGGGCCGTCGAATAGGAGCTTCCACGACCATATCCATTGTATCTAGTCCTTGTTCATCTTGGAAGTAGCCACCTTCGAGAAGCTGTTCATACACAGAGTTTGACATAAGAGGACGTAGAGCTCGATAGCAGCAAGTGACGCTGATACCGATCGCGAATGCAGTGCCTGCGCCAGAGAGATAGAAGAGAATCTGCGTTAGACCCACCCACTCCATCTTGATGTTGTCGATAAGGCGGACCAAAACTTCCACTATGCAGGACGGAAACACCAGCACACAGTATACGATGACAAAAGTCTTGATACGTTGATGGAGCAGCAACGATGCTGGGTCCACAGCACTTCGAGCACGTTTCTGGCGAGAAATCCATATCGTTGCATACACTGGATAGAGCACAGACACCCAGATGCATGCCAACTCGAACCAAAAAGCAGCCGTCTGCACAGTTTCCGCCTTCGTGGACGGCAGGAACGCTGATACAGCCATCAAAATAGCAAACACAACTGCGATGATGCATGCGCGAATGCAATATTGTCGAATAATGGCACGCTCGCGTTTTGGGCCTCTGTCCATGGACTTGATAATTAAACGCTTCATCTCATAAGCCAAAGTGATGATGAAAAATGTCGTACACAGCAAAGCACAGTCTCCGATCAAAGTGACAGTGACAGCTACAGCCTTGAACTCCTTCCCGTCAGAGTAAATTGCTCGTGCTCCCATGAGCTCGCCATCGTCGAGGGCATCCAATATGTCTCGTAGTCCGTTAAAATTGGTCGACACACCCACGTAGAGCAGCAGTCGTGCCAGCGAGTAGATGAAGTATAACCTGCAAACCGAATAGGTGATGTACTGCACGGCCGAGTCACCAACCTTAATGTGCTTGAACGAGAGCAACAAGGTCGTGCCTGTCGCAGTCGTAGCCACCACCAACACAATCACATACGTCAGAGTCCAGTCGTAGTGTGTCGAATCATCCATTCACGATCCGAAACCAAGTTGCTACGCGGGACGCGTTCGCTGAAGGCAGCAGGTTGTGCACAGGTGAGTCACCCCTCCAACCGTGTTCGAGGTGATTCAGACTGGTTGCCAATCAAGGAATAACGGCGACTTTCCCCTCCACCATCGCCAATTGAGCTCTTTGCTGCGTTTGCACAGCAGATGGCCAGTGACAGGGTCTTTCCAGTGTTGCCTGCTCGAAGTTCACACCCAAGTAATACAAATAATTGTCATGTGTAGCATTGTCACCGTCACCACGTGGTGTCTCCGTATCGTTGTTCCGACATGGAGGACAAGAAAACAGAAATGACAAATCTCGTACCTATGTATGGTCGAGTCTCTGTGCGTAATGAAGCGAAGGAAGAGTGAAAAGCTGTGCTGTGGCTTCGATGAAACCTGACACAGCCTCAACGCGGACGTATCAATGATGGATGAGCCTTCAACGTTTGGCAAGATGTAACATGACAGGGTGTCCATGAAAACTGCGCATTAGGCTGAACCACGTTGCAGGTACTGCTTCACCACAGACGCATTGCGACGGTCCTGCATCAACCACTCGGGTTGAACGATAGAGTACCTTGGGTTTTCTTCGCCCGTTGCTTGAATTCTTCCTGCTCCGTTTGTACGGCGTCCAACAGTTTTTGCCAATCGACCCATTGGCATGGTCGTTGAACATGTCCAGCTTTGCATTTCTTGACTTGGTCTCGCTTGGCTTTGATCATGAGCTGAAAGGCATGGAGCCCTACTGTCCAAACCTACCAGATTCATATCGAGTTAGACTTCTGCAGTTGCTAGTAAATTCTACATGTAGAGTTGTGCGTACCTGGTGCTTTTGAGTCTTATACGTGAGTTTTGATGAACGATTTACAGCAGATGCATCAGATCGCAACTCAAGTTCCAAACTGCGGTGAATTCCCCTGGTCATTTTCTTGAGGATTCGATGAATACATTCGTGAAAGAAGTGCATGTCATGATTTACGAAAGGCAACATGTCGATCAAAATCGTGAAGCGATGCGCTGTCATGAGTACCATCTGGAACACGTTGATGTGAATGGTATCTTCCGAAAGCAATTCGGAATCAAAATACAGCGCGTGCCAACGTTGACGAATCGGAGAGATCACTTTGTTCACGAAGAAATCCTGTGCCACCTTGGTCTCGTTGAACGGGATAGAACCTTGCAACAACGAACTACCGAGTCTACAGAATATACACCAACACGTTAGTAAATCAATTTCCACAAGTCATCAATCGATAAAGCTGCCCATTACTTTTCGTAGTTCACGTAGATCTGAAGATTTTTTGGGTCAATCAGCATTCCGCACCACGAAATATACCCCTCCGACTTTGATTCCACAGGCTTCTCTCCTCCATGGCCGACCTCGAAATTTGCTTGACTCTTGTCAAATTTACGAAACATCCATACTCTCATTGCCCTCATGCATCACCTCAAAGAATCTCTGTGCTCTCTTCAGATCCGTCGTAATGTACATGAAGTCATCGGTATAACGGAACAGCTCTTCATGTTGACAGCAGGGAACAGGTACAATGGCTGGATCACATACTTCCGGCAAGCGTTTGCGAATGACTCGCCTTTCAAAATGGGCGTAATACATGTTGCATAATGTCGTGGAGAGCACAGAACCCTGTGGAATACCACACCGCTGCACGTAATTGTGGCCTTCAAGTTGGACAGCATTTGCAGATAAATGTTCCTTCAATAACCGGAGAGCTTTTGTTTTTGTCAGATAGTCATAGAGCACACCATCGACAAATATCGAGTTCTTTTTGCTGGATTGTGCAGCAAGCTCGTTGAAACCGAGCAATTCACCCGACGGAAATGCCAGACGCTCCAGCTTGAAGAAAAAAGAGGACGATGGCAATGACGCCTCATTCACTGAAGACATCGGGGCAACTTGACGGCCAATCCAGTGCTTGCGGATTAGATATTCATCTTCTTGTATTGCCTTTTTGAGCATCTGGTAGAGCTTCCGAGGTCGAATCGTATCAAAACAGCGCTCTACGTCTACAGTAACGGCATATGCCATTGGGGTATCTTCGGAGCCACGTCGCTCTGCGCAATGAGAACACGAGGCAATTTGGCGAAATAGAGGCTTGAGCCGCTTGTATATTTCGTCGATATTTCGCACTGATGCCCCAAGCAGACGTTTAGGTTCGCTCCATCTCAAAAACCAAGACTCGATGAACGATTTCCATGGTTCTGTTCACTGAGAACTTCGTGTGATCCACGGCTGTGGATAGATTCATTAGTGGACGAATTCCACTAGCTTTGGGCAACAACCGCAGTCGGGAGGTGGCTAACTGCCGTTCTTCATTGCATTCAATGGAAGGCTGCAAGATACCTCCCTCCAAATCATCAAGTGCAAGCGTGCTGCAGAATGACAAAATGTTTTAGAACTCTGCAGTCCAAGGTTCGCACGATACGTATACATACCTGATCACATTCCAGACTGGACGTTGATAGTACGCGATCTCATTTGCCATCCCCTCTGCTTCAGTAATATAAAACAAGTTTCTCAGCAACGGGAATACTAGAGCTGATATTACCCATCGCAGTAAGTCCTCAACGAGCTGATGACGTTTAACTCGTTCGTTTGGCGGGCTAAACATTGCAAACAACAAATTAGATACATGGCGCACTAGAAACGCATAGAAAAAGCAAATACCGTACCAATATGAACTACTCGAGTTCCCGTCCAGCCATTTCACAGTCGTAACTTGAAACTTGTGAGCACACTACACAAACCACATTCCCACTTATTGTTACTAAAAAATTCAAGTAAAAGTATCATTTTCTCGTCAGGTACAAGGGCACTTACCCTTTTCAGCGAGAAGACATCGAATTTCCGAGAAAAATGAGTTGCGCAGCATCGATTTCACACATTTCCAGTTTTTCTTTGTGTCATTGCTGCCCCATACTTCTTTAGGTACGACTCCAGCAACAACCTTACGAACCAGTCTATAGATCTTCTTCTTGGGAGTCACAAAAGCTAGCAGCTTTCTGATATCCTCCTTGTGTTGTTGTAGCTTTGTCAAATCTGATACTCCACGAGTGCTTCCCTCTGTCACACTACTAGAATCAGCGTTCCTGTGCTTCTTAGCAGACCCACCCCGTCCATTTTTCAAAGAATCTGATGATATACGCTCAATTGCTTCCTCTCTTCGCTTGCGTTTACGATTGAAGCCCAGTTGTTCAACTCCATCTTGACTTAAATATCCATCATCCAATGCTTTGACCACAACTGGCAGGAGGACGGTTGTGAAGATAACTGTGCATCAGCTGCCCTCTCCGCAATCTTACATTTAATGCTCGGGTGATCCGTCATGAACTTGCGGAACTCAGCGCCCACAGGGATTAATTTCTTAGCGAGCTCTTCGACTTGAATTGTTTTAAATCTCGACACCATAGTTTGAATCGTTGGAATCAGATTAATCAACCGCTTTGACAAGCGCTTTTGGTCTGCAACGTCGGGAAAAATCGACCGAAGCACTCGCGAAGCTTCAGTTCGACTAACCGGGTTCCCCGTTTTGGACGCTTTGACCAGCACATGAGAACGCGCAAAAATTCGATCCTTTTGAAAATGGCGCGCATACATCACCTGGTTAATGGATACTTTCCCACTTCGTCATATCCACAGAAGCATCAACCGCCTGACGTTTTTGTTGACGCAGACTTTTCCCAGCAAGCTAGCCACAAAAATCACACTCAGTCTCAAAACAACATTTCACAGATTCCGTCAGTGAATACCTGCATATACGACCCTGGGGCTTCCTTCAATTCTACAAAAATGGTGTAATTCAGTAACAAGTGCGTCATGAGATCATCGCCCATGAGTTGATGCAAAGATCCCCAAAGTGGTTTCTTTCAACGTATCCACCAGAGTATTCGGGTAGTAGCACATGATCCCATTTGACTGTGTTACTCGATGTCCAGCAGCACCGGGTGTCACCTCTCGATACCCAAGCGTCAGCATATTTGCGTCCTCCCAATTCATCGTTCGTTTGCGAGCTAGTAGGCGCTCGATCACATGATGCACCAATTCGGTCTGTCACCAAACCACGAAACTCTGTCAATCTCGTTCTACTGTGAACTCTACCTTTTCTACGTTCTTTTGCCCTACATGTGGAATGCAAGTTTCGCAACTCCATGGAGAACGGGGGAATGCTTCTACCCCAGTAGTATGTGACTGGAAAACAAATGTCTGGTCTAAAGCGAAAGCGACGTCCTGGTTGGTCACACGCGACAGACTTTGCTCCAGAGTGACGTCTCCACTGGCAATACGTTGCCCAGCAGCACTGCCATGAATAATACATTAATATAGAGGTTTGTCCAAGGTGAAATGTTCTCTCACCTCTGCAGGAACGACCGCAATGTCGCCGCCTTTGCGAGTAGTGCTTCCATTTGTATATGGCTACATTGGTGTTTCAAACGTAATTCTAGTGATGTTCCAAACGTAATATTGGTGTGACATACCTAACTGTTTGCTTTCAACTTCAACTGTGAAAATAATGCCTCACTACCATATTTGCGATAATAGTACTGCATCATGTCGATATCAAAGTTTATAACCGAGCCGACTCCAATTGAACCTCCTCTTGGAACGGTTCGAGCTCTTGTAGGTTGTCCAAGATGTTCGTTGCAGCTTCCACCGGTTTCTCCAACACCATAGCATGCGACGAGTTTGCAATGGGGTTCTCCAGTGTGTAGATACTCGGCCATTTTTCACTGATTTCCTTGAAAAGTGGGGGTTGGAACATCTTGGTGCGACTTCCGTAGTGGAAGAAGATTTTGCACTTTGGTCGAGAGAGTTGCTGGTCGCTCAGGTGCAACAACTTGTGGCAGTAGAGTGAAGCCTCAATAGGAGTACTACACGCCAATACTGTCTTTCCAGTCGCTCCATCCGTCACTAGACCACCCTTTATATAGGCATCCAAGGACTCGCGATCCCATGCAGCAAAGTTCTTGAAACTGCGCAGGTGTTGCTCCGCTGCTGTTCGCGAAGGCCTACAGAAAACGTTCGTGAGAAAGTGAAGATAGATTCACTCATAATTGTTGTGAGTTACCACGAGGATTCGCGTTGCAACGTGATAGACACCAAGAAAGTGGTGACTTCGTGAGGTTTCAGATTGCCATATACAGGCTCGAATAAAATGAGACCGTCGAATGTACCAGGATACTGCACCTCAGTGTTCCACATCGCTGAAGCTCCCATGGAGTGACCAATTCCAATCAACGGAGTGTTGCTAGTCTTCAGTGCACGAGCTTGTTGTAGCACCTCTGCAGATGTCCACGTTGTCAGATCAGAAGCTGGGTGATATACCCTCGGTCCATCAGGGTTGTCTAAGTCGATTCTAGCTTCGATGGACTCGTCCCGATTGCTGCCGTGATACTTGAAATCGAAGTTCACGAACTGTGTGTTCTGCAACAGTGGAGACCTTTTCAGACGACGCATGATAGGCTCCCACGTTTCCTTACAGAAACCACCACCATGGGCAAACAAGAGTGTGGCTGCTTTTGACATCAGATGTGTTAGAGATAGTCAATTCGATTGTGATGGCAAATGTTTCGCTGCTTGACGTTCACGACAGGTTTTACAAGTCTTTGGTAGTGTTACGTCGACAGAATAAACAGAATTGTTGATTATTATCATTGATGAGATGCTATGTGCTACGTCAACAAAATAGGTTTCAAACGGTATCCGTTACCTGTTTACAAGCGTGAGGCTGCACGAAATGGTTCGAGTTGCGCGATGCTCTCCAATATCTTGAGCGTGACAGCCTCTGGTTTCTCCATTATCATGACATGGGAACTGCGTGGTATCGGTTTTCCGACTGAGTAGATGTGTGGCCACTTCTTGTTCATCTCCTCGAAAATCGACGACAGGAACATTTTTGAGCGACTTCCACTGTGGAAAAAGACTCTGCACTTGACACGAGCGAGCTGCTCGTCGGTACAGAACATGAGTTTGTGGCAGTAGATCGATGCCTCCATCAGAGGACTACAAGCGAGTTCTGTCAACCCTGTTGCCTTGTTTTCTACAAGTCCACCGTTCATATATGCTTCTAAGGATTCCCGATCCCACGCAGAGAAGTTTTTGAAATTGCGAAGGTGGTTTTCCGCCTCGACACGTGATGGCCTGACACGACAAGATCAAACCGTTACCACATCGTTTTCACAATCTGACAGTACGCTACTTACCACGAAGATTCGCGCTGCAGCGTGATTGATACCAGGAAATTTGTGACCGGATCAACGTTCATATCACCGTAGACTGGTTCGAATAGTACTAACCCGTCGAAACTACCGGGCTGTTGTACCTCTGTGTTCCAAGTGCACAGGCCCCCATGGAGTGTCCAATTCCGATCAGCATATTGTTAGGATGTTTCTTAAGAGCATGCACTCGTTGTAGCATTTCTGCCGTCGTCCGCTTGTTAAATCGCCAGATGAATGATATACTCTTGGTGACATTGGGTCGGTGATATCCACCTGAGGAGTCTCAGAATCGTCTCGGTTAGCCCCGTGGTACCTGAAGTCAAAGCTTACAATTTCAGTCTTCACTGTGGTGTTTTGAAGCAGTGGAGACTCCAGCAATCGACGCGTAATTGGTTCCCAAATTTCTTTGCAGAATCCTGCGCCATGAGCGAACAAGAGTGTGACCGCCTTCGTCATTTTCAACTGGAGTTGGTTATCAAGAACTGATGTAATTGTGACGATTGAAAATGGACTTAGTGGACGCTTACAACTTCGAGTTTCAATGCGTAAACAAACTTGTGAATAAGCAGCTCTGTTGATTACACGCCGAGTGGTAATCTGCCGGTCGGATTATTGCCTTCGACTTCAACGTATGAAACGACGTGAACAATCTTCCAAGTGTTGATTCACCTGTTTGGTAACTTCGACATGACTTCCGTTGGCTACTAGCGATACCCTCTGCGGTGCTAACGAGCTCACCATTTGATGTCATTCAACAATTTTCCTCGTGAATATAAGGTCATCAGAGAGTACAGCGACTTGGACCTCGATGGTGTTGTCCGACAAGAAACCTGAATTCGAGTCGGGTGATGTACTCATGGCCATGGTCCACAAGCTACACGACCACGTTGCTACGAGTTTCGAAGCAGCAACGGGTCGTTCGTTACCGCAAACGGAGGTTCGCTTCAGCAATCTATCCATTTCGGCAGATATTATCGTAGGGGATGATGACGACGCCAAGCACGAGCTACCAACCCTGTGGAACTCTCTCAAGAATAAAATTACGAAATTCTCATCGAAGAAAAATGTCGTCCGCAAGGAGATTCTCAGAAATACCAGCGGAGTCTTCAAACCGGGATCGATGACGCTCATCTTAGGCCAACCTGGATCAGGCAAGTCTTCATTGATGAAAGTCTTGAGTGGCCGCTTTCCCAAGGACAAGAATGTGACGGTAGAAGGTATCGTCACCTATAATGGCGAGCAATTGGAAGATATGTCCAAGCGGCTGCCACAACTGGTTTCGTATGTGCCTCAACGCGACAAGCACTTTCCGTTGCTGACAGTGAAGGAGACGCTCGAATTTGCTCATGATTTTGCGGGCCGAAAGCTACTTGACAAACCTGAACGTCGGTTCTCGAAGGGAACGGTTGATCAAAACTCGACTGCTGTGGACTTGGAGAAAGCTCTCTCTGATCACTATCCAGACGTAGTGATCCGTCAACTTGGTCTTGAAAACTGTCAGGACACGATTGTTGGGGATGTTATGCATCGGGGGGTGTCAGGTGGAGAACGCAAACGTGTCACAACAGGAGAAATGGAGTTTGGAGCGAAGACCGTGGTGTTCATGGACGAGATCAGTACTGGCTTGGACAGTGCCGCTACTTTTGACATCATCAATACCCAACGCAGTGTGGCCAAGACAATGAAGAAGACCGTCGTGATCGCACTTCTTCAACCTGCTCCAGAGGTGTTCAATTTGTTTGACGACGTGATGATCTTGAACGAAGGCGAGGTGATGTACCATGGATCTCGGGACCAAGTGGAGAACTATTTCACGTCAATGGGTTTCGTTCGCCCTCCTGGTCGAGATGTGGCCGATTTTCTGCTGGATTTGGGAACCAAGCAGCAGCGTCAGTACCAACATGCCTTACCTGTTGGTGTGAACAATTTTCCGCGAGAACCATGCGAGTTTGGTATTATTTTCCGTCAGTCGAGGCTATATCAAAACATGCTCCGAAAACTAGAAGAACCTCTCAAGCAGGAGCTCCTGGACAACAATGCTGAAGATTTGGATTCGATCCAGAATTTCAACAGTCATTTTGGGAGAACACCGCGACTTTGATGCGAAGACAGGCAATGCTAACAATGAGAAACACACCTTTCCTTCGTGGTCGAGCAATCATTATCATCGTCATGGGACTAATCAATGCATCCACATTTTGGGATGTTGATCCGACCAACGCTCAAGTGATGCTGGGAGTCTTGTTCCAGGCCATTCTGTTCTTGGCTCTCGGTCAAGCTTCTCAGATCCCGACATTCATGGCTGCTCGCGACATTTTCTACAAGCAACGTGGTGCAAATCTCTATCGTTCTTCGGCATATGTACTATCGTGCTCTGTTGCCCAGCTCCCACTTGCCGCCGGTGAAGGTTTAGTGTTCGGTTCTCTGATCTATTGGCTCTGCGGATTCGTGAGCTCTGCCGAGCATTTCATTATCTTCATGATTCTCCTGATTCTCACGAACATGGCGTTTGCTGCTTGGTTTTTCTTCATCACTGCAATTGCAGCGGATATTCACGTTTCGAAGCCAATTGCGATGATCTCCATCGTCTTTTTCATTGTTTTTGCCGGCTTCATCGTCTCGAAGGAGCAGATTCCAGACTATTTCATTTGGATTTATTGGCTTGACCCTATCTCATGGTGTCTTCGGGCGATGGCAGTCAACCAATATCGGTCACCCGCTTTCGATGTTTGTGTGTACCAAGGCGTTGACTACTGCACGCAATTCGGTATGAAAATGGGCGAATACTACATGTCGTTGTTCGATGTCGCATCGGAAAAGCACTGGATCGTGTCCGGCGCTGTCTTCATGGTTATTGCGTACACTGTTTTTATGGGCTTGGGCTTTTTCGTGCTCGAGTACAAGAGATATGAAAGTCCGGAGCACGTGATGATGTCGAAGAAAGATGCTCTGGGTGACGACGACTACGCACTTTTGGCAACACCAAAGACGGGATCACCCCCACCTAATTTCGTGAATGACTCAGCCATCCTCAATGTCAAACACCAGGAGACAAACTTTGTCCCCGTGACGGTCGCCTTCCAAGACTTGTGGTACTCAGTCAAGTCTCCAACTAACCCGAAAGAATCGCTCGACTTGCTCAAAGGAATCAGTGGGTTTGCTTTGCCAGGCTCTATCACTGCTCTTATGGGTTCGTCTGGAGCAGGGAAGACGACGCTGATGGATGTGATTGCCGGAAGAAAGACGGAGGGAAGCATTCAGGGCAAAATCTTGCTGAATGGCTATGAGGCTACGGATTTGGCTATCCGCCGATCAACGGGGTACTGCGAGCAAATGGACATCCACTCGGAGTCAGCCACATTTCGAGAAGCTTTGACATTCAGCTCATTCCTTCGTCAAGATAGTAGCGTTCCTGACAGCAAGAAATACGACTCCGTGAACGAATGCCTCGACTTGTTGGACATGCACGGTATCGCAGACCAGATCATTCGAGGAAGCTCGATGGAGCAGATGAAGCGCTTGACAATTGGAGTGGAGTTGGCAGCACAACCGAGTGTGATTTTCCTCGATGAACCGACGAGTGGCCTGGATGCACGCTCAGCGAAGTTAATCATGGACGGTGTTCGCAAGGTGGCTGATAGTGGCCGAACTATCGTGTGCACTATTCATCAACCATCGACGGAGGTGTTTCTCCTTTTCGATAGTTTGCTGTTGTTGAAGCGTGGAGGTGAGACGGTCTTCTTTGGCGATCTCGGTGACAATTGCCAGCATTTGATCGACTACTTTGGCGGAATTCCAGGAACTCCCGAGCTGCTGGAAGGCTACAACCCGGCTACTTGGATGCTCGAATGTATCGGTGCAGGTGTTGGCAATACGTTGACCAACGATGTCGACTTTGTCCAGTACTTCAACGAGAGCGAGGAAAAGCGAATGCTCGACTTAAACTTGAACAAGGAGGGAGTGGCGTTCCCATCGCCTGATGTTCCCGAGATGACTTTCAGTCGGAAGCGAGCTGCTTCATCTTGGACTCAAGCTCGATTCCTTGTTGTTCGCTTCATGCGCATGTACTGGCGTACTCCTTCGTACAACATTACCCGCTTCATGATTGCAGTGATCCTGAGTCTTTTGTTCGGACTGATGTTCGTTGATGCAAACTACACATCTTATCAAGGACTAAACGGTGGAGTTGGCATGATTTTCTCGGTGGCACTTTTTAACGGTATCATCTCATTCAACAGTGTTCTTCCCATTACATCCGATGAGCGTGCATCGTTCTACCGCGAGCGTGCCTCCCAGAGTTACAATGCTCTTTGGTATTTCGTCGGATCCACAATCGCTGAAATTCCGTACAGCTTTGCCAGTGCGCTACTTTTCATAATTATTTGGTATCCAATGGCTGGGTTTTCAGGTTTTGGCACGGCTGCGTTCTACTGGGTCAACATGGCGCTATTTATCTTGGTTCAGATCTACATGGGTCAGTTCTTCGTGTACGCCCTACCGAGCATTGAGGTAGCTGCTATCATGGGTGTTCTGTTGAATTCAATCTACATATTGTTCATGGGGTTCAACCCTCCAGCAACCGAGGTTCCGAGCGGGTACAAGTGGCTGTACGACATCACTCCTCACCGATACACAGTTGGAATCATGGGCGCACTAGTGTTTGGTGACTGTGACGAAATGCCTACGTGGGACGCTGAAACAGATCAGTACATCGGTGGTGGATCTCAACTTGGTTGCCAACCCGTGACGAACACCCCAGTGAGTATTGACCACATCACTGTGAAGGAGTACGTCGAATTGGTGTTCAATCTCAAACATGACGAAATCTGGCGCAACTTCGGAATCGTGCTGGTCTTCATTGTCGTGTTTCGAGTGTTGGCACTGCTGTCACTGCGCTTTATCAACCATCAGAAGAGATAAATGATGGTTATTTCCACGCTTTATCCACTGTTCTTGGCTAATCGCTCCATTATACACTTTTTGATTGTTTCTCCCCATGCCATTGAAACTTCTTTCAATTCTTTCAGACCTTCCTTTGGGATATCCAGTAGTGTATGCGCTAGACTTGAGTAAGTCCACCTCGTTCCAACCGCTACATCCTGTCCGTCACTAGTTTTTGCCGACTTGATCAGTACCACAGTAATTGTGTCTCGCCTGACACGTTCATCAGTGCGATAGGGATATAATTCATCGTCATCCACGAAATCTGCTGCTATGATTGCGTAGCTGCCGTCAGGTTCATCAACGTACTCGGAAAATATCACCGAGTTTGATTCTACGACTGCACCGTGTGTGGTTGATGACACGAGACGTATCTGAGAGATATCGGAGGCGTTGAAGTCTGTGTCTTCGCGGATCGTGATACTTCCAAATAATTCGGAGATCAAAATCTCTGCGTTCTGCATCGAGTGGATGATCGCATCAAACACCGCTTTAACAGTAGTGTCACGGATTGGAGCATTATCAAACCGTATAACTGAAAATCCTCCATCAAGCGACTCAAATTGATTTTCCTGTGAAAATGTCGAGTTTGTATCGAGGCCTTGACTCCACACGGAGATAAACCGCTTCGCTTCACGCAGTTTGTGATCCTTCATAGCCATCAATGTACTGTGACGTTCCGTGCGATCAGCAGTTAACCGAATAACTGTTTGCGTAGGGTGCAACGACGTAAGACTTTGCTGCTGTACGTAAAAACAAATACAACCGGTTCAGCTAGATGGGAAACTATTTATCATAGTAAATTGCTCACCATGTGTGTAATAAACATCGCTTGCATTCCAGCAATCACCACATGCTGATTCTGAGCACATTCTTGCAGTACTGAATTGGCGGCTTCAGTACGTTTGATGGTAGTATTCCCTTCACCCTGTTCCGCGAGGACTCGATGTTTGAGTAGTTCGAGTTGTTTCTCCAATTTTGACATCTCTGCCAGCAGGTCACTCTTCTGTTGTTTTCGGATATCGTACGTTGTTCTGCGTCTCTTAGCAGGACCTTTCTTCTTTTTCTGAGCGCTTCGCTTTGGACGCTTCTTGGGTCGAGGACTTGCATCTTCACTACTGCTTTCCATACTGGAGTCCACTGTATTCTGGTTAAGTAGCTCCAGCCACGATGAAGCCGCACCAAGTAGAGGTTCGTTTGAAGTGGCGCTTCGTAGTTCCGTCGGCATCGTCACAGTGATGCAGAACCTGAAGTGTCATTGATCATCGGTTAATAGTTTGCTATAATAACCCCACGCTATCGCTGATGATGGAACGTCTCCTCTTTGTCATGCATTCTGGAGATCATTGGTCGTGCTTTGAACGTTGTGGTCAACATGAATTCTGATTATTCACATGCTCTCGACTTCAAGCATCACAACGACATGGGATCAAAAGTCTTGACTCAAGGCACAATCGAGCAAGGTGCTTATGGTAGCTTAAACGCATGCTTTCAGTTACTCTCATTCCACCTTTTACCCAACAACTGCACACAGGTAAAATCTCAAAAGTACTTCAAAGTACTGTGAGCAACTATCCGAAAGAAATCACTTCATACAAGCAGTCCAGGCCATGCAAGTAGTGCGACAAACTTAAGATGGAGAAGCGCATTTGTTTGCACAATGAAGAAGTTTCGGCCGACACCTCCACCCAGATGCTGCCCAATCGATCCAGTTAAATGGACTCTGTATACTTAAGTAAGTAAGGATGACAAATCACCATTCGTCAGAACCTGAATAACCACAAGAGCATGCAGACCTCGAACGCTCATGCTTCTTCGCCACAGGACTACAGGGCCCAACCTCTAGACTCGTCTGGAGATAGCGCGGATCAAAGTGGCAACACGAGTTCGAGTGAGAAGCGCCAGGAGGTAGATGCACATGATAGAGTCACTACCACTCGTAAGCGCAGTAAACAACCAAGTTCTGCCACCTCAGAGAAGAAACAGAAAACAACGTACGAGGCTCGACGAGAAGAGAAAATAGGGCTCATAACACAGGTAGGTACGCTCCAGAAACAACTGGATGAACTTAAGTATCGAGTGTTGGTGAAAAATGGGGAAGCAACCAAGTCAAATGAGCGCACAGCAACGGATAATGCGATTCTGCAAGAATTTATCCAGCAGCAACATCTTGGGCTCGCAAATACGCAAGCGATACTGGCTGGATATTTGGTAAGACACAGTAGAATAGTTCTTTGGAAGAGGAGACTTAACATATTATTGTGTCGTCGTTACCAGCAACAAAGCGTTGGCTCCATGCATCCAGCACATTCGATTATTCGGTTGGGAAGGGATCAGACAGAGCGATACAACACGCTGGTGGCACTAAAAGACCAAAAGTTGCAAGAAGCAAAACAGTTCATCATGGCACGAAGTCAAGGTATGAATCCTAGATCTTCATACTTTCAAGAGGAGCGGAATACTAGCCCTGGAGAAGATTTTTGCCACGTGATATTCGAAAACATGGCAGTGCGTCAAGTCAGCGCTCGAGATGTATTTGACGCTTTCATTGATGTCGCTCAGAATGCTGAAATTGTCATCTCCGAATTGTTTGGCAGTATTTCTATCCGAGAAGATAGCGAAACGGACTCGCGAGATATCTCACAGATGCGAATGGTGACTTCCACCTCACAAGGAACTTTGGTCGAATCCAACTCCGTTTTGCTCGCTGAGTTTATAGAAGCAACACATGACAATGACGAAAGCTGTGGAGTCATTGTGGAAGACTATGTTGAATCGGATGAACTGTATCCCTACAAGCCCGAGGAACGAGCTCGACGAGATACTACCACTGTGTTCATGATTCGTTCATTCAAACAAGGCTCTGGAAACAAGAACAGTGGTAAAACCAAGAAGAATACTGAAACCACAGATGAAAAGGAGATCGCAGTTGTAGCTACACGATGGACTTGCTCCAAAATCCGACGCAGCAAGTTAAACCTCTCGGCTGATGCGTTGCGTGAATTGCAAGAGAGTACGGTTTCCTTTGGTGACACCATGAAGAAGTGCATCGAGCAGAAATTAGGAGTGAAGACATCGTCAAATGCTACACCGCAATGAGCGCTTTTATAATTCATCACAAAACGATAGTGGTTTCTCACTAATGTACACAGCATTTGCTTGAACAAAAAATTCATCTTGGAAAGGAGACTTGGATCTCGTAGAAACAACAATCTTTAGTTAAGTCTTAAAAACAAGCATCGCCCTCAGAGTAAATGTGAGAGACATAAACCCACTGGGAGGCAGTCGCATCGTGTTAGACGCACTTGATGATTCACACTTGCGAAATATCTCTCACTCGAGATGAAGAAACGATGATGAGCTGAGGACAACTAGTCCAAACCATTGAACACGGTGAGTAACTGGGCGATCTTCTATAATCGGCGGCATATTGAGGAGCTCATTTCTCGGAACTACACGGAGTAATGACGAACAAGCAGACACGCACCAACAAGAAGACACGGAAGGCGCAGGTGAAGCGGAAGACTACTGCGTACGCGGCGCGCAAGGAGCGCAAGCGACAATTGCTAGAGCAGGTGGAAAACATGCAGAAAGAGCTGGATAAACTCAAGTTTCGATTATTGGTGGAGAGAGGAGAAGTGGACAAAGCGACGAAGCACACAAAAGCAGAGAACGGTGTTTTGTGTGAGTTTATTGAGAAGCAGCATTTAGAACGTGCTGCGATTCAGGCAGCATTGACATGCCACGTGGTAAGCGAGAAGAAGATGAGGTTTTAACGTTTCGAGAAAGACTGACTTTTGAGTTTCGCTATGCAGCAACGAAGTTTGAACACTTTACAACCAGTACAGAGCGTCATATGCTTGGGAATGGACCGAGTGGAGCGATACAACACTCTGAGGGACCTCAAAGAGCGCCAGCTTGACAGTGCAGGACGCTTTCTAGCAGCTCGAAGTCATGGCCTAGACTCTGGATCGAAGTATTGCCAAGAAGAACGATTCGATTCTTCCGAAGGTGATTATTGTGTTGTGAGGTTTGAGACTGTGCCAATTCGTGGAGCACATGTGAAGGAAGTATTTGATGCAATTCTCCACTCGGTTCTGAATGCCGAGATTCTTCTCTCGGAAATGTTCGGCTGCGTTGCTATACGAGAAGACAATGATTTCGAGACGTCCGAGTTCGCCCAACTCCGAATGGTTACAAGGACTTCAGTTAAAACAACTGTCGAGTCAAACACTGTCCTATTCGCGAGGTTTGTCGAAACATCCGACCGTGAAGAGGGTAGCTACGGAGTAATGACAGCAGATTTTGTGGATTTTGACGAGCTGTATCCCTATCGAACCGGCGAACGCGTCAGGAGAGACACCACGACACTCGTTTCAACTCGATCATTGATGCATCAAAGTTCGCCGGGAGTTGTCATCACGCGCTGGACGTTTTTGAAAGTCCACCAACCTCTATCTCAAGATCCTGAAACAGAAATGGCCGAAAGCTCAGTATGTTATGGCGATACAGCGCAAAAATTCATTCAACAACAACTTATTCACGCGACTACAATCGATTCTCCCAAGTAGTAAAGAGCAGCAAAGGGAAGACATGGAATCATCAATTGCAGCAACATGAGACGGTGAAGGTATGATGACGGGAAGTTCCCATTAGCCAATGGATTACCAGTGTGCAGTCCACTTCAACATACTCTGTCCCGTTTTAAAAGTCTCACTTGATACAATCTCAACCATCAAACGTGACATTAATCCCGGACACTGGATGGTCCAGTGTACCACATCTTTCGTAATCGGACTTTGTAGGGTGAGGGTCGGACATTCCAACCACTTCATCTCTTTTCAACTTACAAACTGTATACAAAGACAGATGTCGCCCCTCCTGACCCTCTCCACCCCTCGTTTAACAAAACGTCATTTGAGCTTTTGGATCCTGAGACTCACAGACGTCGTCACCATGTTGGCTTCTCGCCTCGCTCCCATCCGTCGCGCAATGTCCTCGCGCTCCATCTCGACCGTGAAGCTGCCAGACTTGGCCTACGACTTTGGCGCACTGGAGCCGTCCATCTCTGGCCAGATCATGGAGATCCACCACCAGAAACACCACCAGACGTACGTCAACAACTACAACGTTGCATTGGAGCAATACGCCGAGGCCGAGAGCAAGGGCGACCACGCCAAGATGCTGAGTCTGCATCCGGCACTCAAGTTTAACGGTGGAGGTCATGTGAACCACTCTATCTTCTGGACCAACTTGGCCCCGACGTCGCAGGGCGGCGGTGGTGAGCCGGAAGGGGAGCTGCGCAAGGCCATTGACCAGGAGTTCGGCAGCTTTGAGAACTTCAAGAAGACTATGGCAGCCAAGTCGGCGGCCGTCCAGGGCTCGGGATGGGGCTGGCTTGGATACTCGCCCGAGACCAAGCGCGTGGGTGTTGTCACGTCCGCCAACCAGGACACGTGCTCGACCACGGGCTACGTACCGCTGCTGGGCATTGACGTATGGGAACATGCCTACTATCTGCAGTACAAGAACGTGCGTCCGGACTACCTCAAGGCGATCTGGGAGGTTGTCAACTGGAAGAACGTGGAGGAACGCTACCTTGTCGCCAAGAAGTAATTGGCCGTGTTTGATGGCATCAGGTGATTGACAACCGGAAATAAACAAGATTGATTAACATGAGATGGTGGAACTTTCTGCCAGAACGCATTCATATCTTTTGTCTTGCTATGATGCATTGCAGCTCACTGATGCTTTCCTCATTTCAATTCCAGGTACTTTGGTTTCTCTTCCCCGAAATCATCGCCACCAATGTTTCTGTAGTAGTGTTCTGTAAAATCTCCAGCTCAACTTTCAATTGTGGTAGTTGCTTCTGACTTTCATTGTACCATTTCCGTGTCCTCGAAATCGTTGTGAAGGTTCCACATGCATTAGCTTTCAGGTCGAATGCCATCTTACGTTTGCGATATGTTTATTCGTCAGTGCACTAATCGACCTTGTTGTGACCTTCGTTCTGAACCTCATAATAATGAGCATTGTCAGGAAACACTGCAAGAGGCATTCCCATGTGAACGGCATATCCAACACTTGAATTTGGCTGGTTAGCCCCTCGCTGCGACAGTAAGTAATCGTCATCACCATTATGTTTCTATCATCTGGAAGGTTGGTATTCCGCAGTAGCGAGAACTTGGTCTCCACAGCTTTTCAAACACATTTGACGAATTCAGGATTATCGAGCTTTCTTGCGTTCTCCACAGCCAGTTCTAGTAACGTCGCTTCACAGAGGCACTGGAATTGGCCCAATCCCATCAGCAAAGATGCTGTAGCTGGAAGTTGATCGGCTAGGTTCATTGTAGTGCATGAGGACATTTTCACCTTTCCTAGATATGGTATGGCCTTTTAGTCGCAAAGGCTAGTAGACATCGTGTTGACAACAGATATTGCCTCAATATTGTGCTAGGTGGATAAAGTAGACGTTGAATTTCTCCTTTCGAAGGAAACATGTCCGAGCAATTCAGAGTTTGCATGATGCGTTAGTTAAAATCTGTGAACACAACAAGAATGTATAACCAGACGAGAGTTCAAGACCACAACAGAACTCGCGTTGCTTTAGACTACTTATCGTTTCTGGTGATTCACGAAGCGTAGAGCAAGAAGGCCAAAAACACGGAACACGACAATGAAGACCAGCACGATTCCGAAGTTGCGCCAGATTTCGTCATGTTTGAGATTGAACACCGATTCGACGTACTCCTTCACAGTGATGTGGTCGATGTTCACCGGGGTATTCGTCACGGGTTGGCAACCAAGTTGAGATCCACCACCGATGTACTGATCTGTTTCAGCGTCCCACGTTGGCATTTCATCGCAATCGGCAAACACCAATGCTCCCAAGATTCCAATTGAGTATCGGTGAGGAGTAATGTCGTACAGCCACTTGTACCCGCTCGGAATCTCGGTTGCTGGAGGGTTGAACCCCATGAACAATATGTAGATTGAGTTGAGCAGCATTCCAAGTACGTCTGCGACTTCGAGATTTGGCATGAAGTAGGTGAAGAATTGCCCCATGTACGTCTGCATCAGCATGAACAATGACATGTTCATCCAGTAGAGGACGGCCGTGCCAAAACCTGTAAAGCCCACCATCGGGTAGAACACCACCGTAAAGAGAAGACCACCAGCGAAGTTGTACGGGATTTCTGCAAAAGTGGACCCGACGAAATACCAAAGAGCATTGTAGCTCTGTGAGGCACACTCGCGGTAGAACGATGCACGATCTTCGGAAGCAATGGGAAGAACACTGCTAAAGGCAACGAGGCCATTGAAGAGAGCCGTCGTGAATACCATTCCTACACCGCTAATCAGTCCTTGGTAGCTCGTGTACTCGGAGTCGACAAACACCAGTCCAAACAAAAGACTCAGTAGAAGAGCAATGACCAATCGAGTAATGTTGTACGAAGGAGTACGCCAATACATGCGCATGAAGTGAACAACAAGGAATCGAGCTTGAGTCCAAGATGAAGCAGCTCGCTTCCGACTGAAAGTCATCTCGGGAACATCAGGCGATGGGAACGCCACTCCCTCCTTGTTCAAGTTTAAGTCGAGCATTCGCTTTTCCTCGCTCTCGTTGAAGTACTGGACAAAGTCGACATCGTTGGTCAACGTATTGCCAACACCTGCACCGATACACTCGAGCATCCAAGTAGCCGGGTTGTAGCCTTCCAGCAGCTCGGGAGTTCCTGGAATTCCGCCAAAGTAGTCGATCAAATGCTGGCAATTGTCACCGAGATCGCCAAAGAAGACCGTCTCACCTCCACGCTTCAACAACAGCAAACTATCGAAA
The DNA here is from genome assembly GCA_008079305.1 of Phytophthora palmivora. Lineage (NCBI taxonomy): Eukaryota > Oomycota > Peronosporomycetes > Peronosporales > Peronosporaceae > Phytophthora > Phytophthora palmivora. Next base: position 23,203 of record VOQZ01001885.1, read on the forward strand.
AGGAGAAACACCTCCGTCGATGGTTGATGAATAGTGCACACGATAGTTCGGCCACTATCAGCCACCTTGCGAACACCGTCCATGATTAACTTCGCTGAGCGTGCATCCAGGCCACTCGTCGGTTCATCGAGGAAAATCACACTCGGTTGTGCTGCCAACTCCACTCCAATTGTCAAGCGCTTCATCTGCTCCATCGAGCTTCCTCGAATGATCTGGTCTGCGATACCGTGCATGTCCAACAAGTCGAGGCATTCGTTCACGGAGTCGTATTTCTTGCTGTCAGGAACGCTACTATCTTGACGAAGGAATGAGCTGAATGTCAAAGCTTCTCGAAATGTGGCTGACTCCGAGTGGATGTCCATTTGCTCACAGTACCCCGTTGATCGGCGGATAGCCAAATCCGTAGCCTCATAGCCATTCAGCAAGATTTTGCCCTGAATGGTTCCCTCCGTCTTTCTTCCGGCAATCACATCCATCAGCGTCGTCTTCCCTGCTCCAGACGAACCCATAAGAGCAGTGATAGAGCCTGGCAAAGCAAACCCACTGATTCCTTTGAGCAAGTCGAGCGATTCTTTCGGGTTAGTTGGAGACTTGACTGAGTACCACAAGTCTTGGAAGGCGACCGTCACGGGGACAAAGTTTGTCTCCTGGTGTTTGACATTGAGGATGGCCGAGTCATTCACGAAAGTAGGTGGGGGTGACCCCGTCTTTGGTGTTGCCAAAAGTGCGTAGTCGTCGTCACCCAGAACATCTTTCTTCGACATCATCACGTGCTCCGGACTTTCATATCTCTTGTACTCTAGCACAAGCAAGCTTAGCCACATGAAAACAGTGTACGCGATAACCACGAAGACAGCACCGTAAGGGATCCAGAACTTTTCGGATGGGATGCCGAAGAGTGACATGTAATATTCGCCTGTGGTCATACCGAACTGAGTACAATAGTCGGTTCCTTGGTACACACACACGTCAAACGTTGGTGAGCGATATTGGTTGGCCGCGAGAGCTCTCAGACACCATGAGATAGGGTCAAGCCAATACAACCAAATGAAAAAGTCCGGCAGTTGGTCCTTGGTGACGACAAATCCAGCGAACAGAATGAAGAAGACGATCGACATCATCGCTATCGGCATGGTGGTGTGGATATCCGGCGCAAGTGCAGTGATGAAGAAGAACCACGCAGCGAATGCTAGGTTGGTCATGATCAGCAAGGCTATAAAGATGATGAAATGCTCAGTAGAGCTAACGAATCCGCAGAGCCAGTAGATCAGAGAACCAAACACTAAACTTTCACCGATGGCAAGTGGAAGTTGCGCGACACAACACGATAGAACGTATGCCGATGTTCTGTAGAAATTCGCACCACGCTGTTTGTAAAAGATTTCACGGGCAGACATGAACATTGGAATCAGAGAAGTTTGCCCAACCGCCAAGAAGAGGATACACTGGAACAACACACCCAGCATTACTTGAGCGTTGGTCGGGTTTACATCCCAGAACGTAGATGCATTGATCAGTCCCATGACGGTAATCATAACGGCGCGAGAAATGAGAAATTCCTTCTCGCGGATTGTAAGCATTGCCTGCCTTCGCATCAAAGTCGCGGTGCTGCCCCAAAAGGTTTGTTGGAATTCTGGCATCGAGTCCATATCTTCCACCTTGGTTTTTAGTAACTCACCATTGTGAGGCTCTTCTAGCTTTCGGAGCATGTTTTGATAAAGCCTCGACTGACGGAAAATAATACCAAACTCGCATGGTTCTCGCGGAAAATTGTTCACACCAACAGGTAAGGCATGTTGGTACTGACGTTGCTGCTTGGTTCCCAAGTCCAGCAGAAAATCGGCCACATCTCGACCAGGAGGGCGAACGAAACCCATTGACGTGAAATAGTTCTCCACTTGGTCCCGAGGTCCGTGGTACATCACCTCGCCATCGTTCAAGATCATCACGTCGTCAAACAAATTGAACACCTCTGGAGCAGGTTGGAGAAGTGCGATCACGACGGTCTTCTTCATTGTCTTGGCCACACTGCGTTGGGTATTGATGATGTCAAAAGTAGCGGCACTGTCCAAGCCAGTACTGATCTCGTCCATGAACACCACGGTCTTCGCTCCAAACTCCATTTCTCCTGTTGTGACACGTTTGCGTTCTCCACCTGACACCCCCCGATGCATAACATCCCCAACAATCGTGTCCTGACAGTTTTCAAGACCAAGTTGACGGATCACTACGTCTGGATAGTGATCGGAGAGAGCTTTCGCCAAGTCCACAGCAGTCGAGTTTTGATCAACCGTTCCCTTCGAGAACCGACGTTCAGGTTTGTCAAGTAGCTTTCGGCCCGCAAACTCATGAGCAAATTCGAGCGTCTCCTTCACTGTCAGCAACGGAAAGTGCTTGTCGCGTTGAGGCACATACGAAACCAATTGTGGCAGCCGCTTGGATATATCTTCCAATTGCTCGCCATTATAGGTGACGATACCTTCTACCGTCACATTCTTGTCCTTGGGGAAGCGGCCACTCAAGACTTTCATCAATGAAGACTTGCCGGATCCAGGTTGGCCTAAGATGAGCGTCATCGATTCCGGATTGAAGACTCCGCTGGTATTTCTGAGAATCTCCTTGCGGACGACATTTTTCTTCGATGAGAATTTCGTAACTTTGTTCTTGAGAGAGTTCCACAGAGTTGGTAGCTCGTGCTTGGCGTCGTCATCATCCGCTACGACGATATCTGCCGAAATGGATAGATTGCTGAAGCGAACCTCCGTTTGCGGTAACGAACGACCCATTGCTGCCTCAAAGCTCGTAACAACATCGTCGTGTAGAGCTTGTGGACCATGAACCATAAGCGCAGAACCTGATTCAAGACTTAGTGCTTTGTTGGTCATCGTCATAGCCTTGAATGTCCCGTGTAGAAGTCCTTGATGTTGTGGTTTTGAAGCAAATTGCAGAATGACTTCGAGTTGTTTCTGAATTGGTGAAGGCTTTGAGTTACCAGGATACATTTGAAGTCCAAGGTGTCATGGTAATTCTGAAGAGAGTCTGCAAGGAAGGTAGCTTGTACGCTAATGATTGTAGCCGACTGTTGACTCCCCGGCGTCAACATAATAAAACATAGTAGTATTGGAGTATCTCGGCCGCGTTATTCTGTTGAGGTGCTTAGGGGGATAATCTCCAGTGGCTGGAGTCCGAAAATGGTTGTTTCGATGAAGTTCATATATAGTCCTAACGATTATTCCAAAAAGGACTCGGAATCCCTATTAAAATAGAAAAGGGTGATAGCGTCGACCTGCTAGAGAGAGGGAAGGCCTGGTGGCGTATATTTATTAGGCACTTATTTCGAAGCTTTCTACTAGCTGGCACATTGCCGATTTGCTAGTAATATCGTTGAAATGAGAGTTTTCACTCGCATCGAGTTTCTACGAAATGGTCACTGTCAGTGGCCATTTTCTTCCAGTTAGTCCGTAGTGAGATCTACCAGTTACTTGTCGGAAACTCCACTGCCTCTACATGTAATACCATATTGGAATATGTATTCCCATTCATTCACATGGCAGTACCATGCATTAAAGCAAGTCTAGTTCTTGTCATTTTCTATTGCGCACCAGTTTGTTAGCATTCAGCCCCTGCGCAGGTCAAACATTGCCCTCCAAATATGATGATAACTAATTCACCCTTAATTGTGGGTTCATCACCGCAATATGAACCTAAATCAGAGTCAAGCTTTCGTGAGGAAAAGATTAAAATCAGCAAAACGATGTGGACATCCGTCTGCAAACTTTGGCAAAGTCTATTCTGCACTATCATTGTCTTGCTCCTCTTGACACATCATACAAGTAGGTCAACTATGAAGCAACATAGCAACATAGTACTAAAATGTCAAATTATGGGGAGCCTGTGAATCGACCGCAGACGGCCCAGATACGCACAATGCATGTTATAGCTTGCAAATATTATGATAGAGATAACGTCGACAACCAAACATGTAGTTCTATCAGTAGACTCTCGAGCAGAGTACATGCTGGTCATGCTGATTGTTAGACAAACTTTGTCTATAACGCAACGTTAGATGAGCTGGGTTGACGCGATCAGCAAACAGATCGCAGTTTGTAGCCCAGATGGTACATGCTTATGGCTGTAATTGGACACAACGTGTGCCACGTACACGTACATTTGCATACCACTCGTCAGCCTCCCGCTCTAACCGTCATTGATGCATTTTAGTTGTATCGTGCACACTATTAATAAGCGCCATGCAAAACTTCACAATAACATGAATACAGATCATATAAGACAGCAACCGCGGCGATCCATATAGAGCGTAGGGGGTTATGGAAAAACAATCGGAAAAGATGCAGAGCAACGGATATTTATCACAGGGATGCCGCAATAAACGATGCAACCCACTAGCCCATTCAAAGCACGAATTGTCTAGGAACAGACCGCATAGACCGTTAACACAAGCTAATGGCGTTAAAAGAGTGCAAGCTGCGCGTTACCTAGCAGTGCGAAGTCAAGACCGAGCAGTGCTTAATGCTCTTCTTACATCCGTCCTCAACGCTGAAATGATTCTATCCGAAATATTCGGGGTATAACAATCTGCGAATACACCAAACTTTAAAGCTTCGAGCTCGAACAGCTTCATTTGATTCATTGCTGATTTCGTTTTCAAATGAATACTGTAGAATCCGTCAATTCAACTTCAAAATTGTTTTTTTCTAGTACACCAACGTGGAGACACCGTCTAACCACATACATGTATCCAGGTTCTGCTTTTTGTACCGCAACTCAAGAATTCAACCCAAGCTTTGTCGTCGTTCCCTCCACGTCGTTGGCATTCTCACACTAATCAAACAATGCTTGTTCATTTGATGTACGTTTGTTGACGACATTGTATTTGAGAAAACATGTTGCATCTAAGCTCACCAGATAACCAACGTACAGAGAACTGTAATGGACCTGATCAGAATGACTCAATTGTATAGTCATGTGATTTTCGTTCAAGATAACAACACAAAAGTATCCCTAGACTATTGACTACCGGCACTATTAATACTATCAATAGTGCCGGTAGAGCCAGCAGAGTAATGTGCTCTTGCAACCCTACTTTGCACGGATTACGGCCACGACACGTGGAACAAATCTTGGAGTTGATCCTGTAAATTTTGGAGATGCCATTGACGTGAGTTAAGTCGCTCCTCAGTAATTACGTGCGCCTTCATCACACCTTCATCACGTTATATTAGTTGAAATCACCACAAACGAATTCGACAACATGCCTCTACAACCGCCCCAGGAACTTTTCCTTTCTTCGGCACTGGATACGTTTGAAGTCGACCTACTGACACTGCTGCAGACTTCAGAATCATCTGAAGGCATCAGCGAAAGTGATCAAGACATAACTACTCTCCCCGATGAAACCTATCAACTATGGTTGAACGATGGAGAGAGTAGGAAACGTGGCGGTTATAGCGATACAGAACAAGTGGAGTCGAAATCTCAAAAGAAGCGCAAAACCACGTACGACGTCAGGAGAGAGCAAAAAGTTGAGTTAACCGCGCAAGCTGAGAAATTGCAAGAGCAGCTTGATGAACTCAAATTCCGTGTGCTCGTGGAGCAAGGAGAAGCCGCCAAGTCAAACGCGCGTGTTGCTGCGAACAACTCGGTACTACAAGAGTTTATTCAAGAGCAGTATGTGGAACTTGCCCATGTACAGGCTTCACTTTCTTGTCACCTGGTAAGTTACGCTACCTACTGTTGCATCGTTTCAATTCCTCACGAATTGTTATTCTGGTTTTATCGTCTGTACAGCAACATAATAGCTGTATGCATTCTCCAGTGCATACAATTATTCATCTTGGTATCGAACGTGACCTGCGTCACAAGACGCTGATGGCTCTCAAAAACCGAAAAATAAAGGAAGCAAAGGATTTCATCATGGCCCGAAGTCGAGGATTAGATCCCAGATCGACGCACTCACAAGAAGACCACGACAGCAAGCCGGGAGAAGATTATTCTGTCGTACACTTTGAGAGTATGCCTATCCATGGAGCCAGCGCTCGAGACGTGTTCGACGCTTTCATCGATGTCGCTCAAAATGCTGAAATTATCATGACGGAGATGTTTGGGAGTATCACAATTCGTGAAAATAATGAGACTGACGCTCGCGACGTCTCTCAGATGCGTTTAGTGACGTCAACTTCGCAAGGAACTTTGGTTGAGTCGAACACGGTTATGTTTTCCGAATTTGTTGAGAAAGCTGATGCTGAAGAAGAGAATTATGGAGTGGTCGTAGCCGATTTCGTCGATTCCGACGATTTATATCCGTATAAGCCAAAGGAACGAGTGCGACGAGACTCAACTACTGTGTTCATGATACGCACGTTAAAACAACCAGTCCAACGATCGAAAGAGTCTGCCAACAAAGAGGCAAGGGTAACTGGCAACGAACGAATTGTTGTGGCTACTCGCTGGACGTGTTCCAAGATCCGACGTAGCAAGATGAACTTATCCGCTGATGCTCTGCAAGAACTACGACAAAGCACTGTTTCCTTCGGTGGTACCATGAAGAAGTGCATCCAGCAGCGACTAGGAAAAACTGACATTAGTGCGCCACGAGAGGATACGTGTAGCTGAGCTAGATAGAGTTGGTTCATAATCGTCAGCACCTGGAAGTCCTCAATACGTTGCATATGGTACGCTTTTCGAAAAACTCCTATCCTTGGGCCACATTCCGCAGTTATAGTTGCTGCTGATCATCGAGCTAGATTGCTTTTTTCACGGCGCGCTCGTTTTCTCGAAGTACCGCTCGAAGCTAGCCCAAAGCGCTCAGAGAGAAGTTCTGACTCGGTCTTGTACTCCAGAAGTTTCTTTTGGTGCTCCAAAAACCAAACTCGTGTCTTCATGATGGTAATAACGTATGCACTTTGGCCTCGTCCATCAGCTTCTAAGGTAAATGAAGCATTGATTCGCTTCTCACGTATCCACTTTTTCGCGAAATTTCGTGTGTGACTAACTCCGTTAAAAAGTCGCACCCCTCTCGTGTTCATCGACGCACTGGGACCTCGCAGGAATGCTTGTACTCTAACGTTGTCCGGAAAATGTGCATTGGACATTCATTTTCCCACGAGAACGGTTTCCCTAGAGCTTGGAGTTGGTTATTTAGCCAGTTGATTCTTCTCTCACAATAGATGCCCTTGCATCATTAAACTTATCATCTGTATCATCAATCCTTCCCATGTACTGCAAGAACGCTTCAATCCCTGAATGAAAAAGTCTTTGCTTGGTTTCTTTGAATTTGTTCACCACGCTATCGAAAATGGTTGTATCTCCGTATTGGATTGCCCATTTCCAAAGCAGTCCAATAGTTTTGGATGAGCACAAGGTTCTTGTCGTAGTTTTGAGACTTGCTCCACTGCTTTTCTGACAGTACTTGCTGAGCAGCCCCAGTATCCAAGTCAATCGACATCACATAGGTCGTCCTTATTGCTCAAATACTTGAGTAGCGCTTGACCAACGTCCCAGTTGAAATTCCTAGCAAACCAAGGGGCTAAAATGCTTTTAAAGAATGAATGAGCCAACGGTATACCACCAGCCTCAACTAGCAGGTCACTCAAGGTACAGCAAAACTCAACACGGTTTCAAGCCTCTGCATGTTTTGCACTCACCACGTCCATAAACTTGCCAAGTTTTGTGGAATCGACTGGTCTCTGATATACGAGGGCTTCTTATACAGCAGCGTTGACATTGATGAATTTACCATCTCCACACCGTGTGCTGCCGATCAGGCGACCGTCGAATATCGACAATATGTAATACTCGTCGTCGCCTTCGTTACCAAGGCACCCCTCGAAGGTGCTATTTCCGTGCGGAGTTCACAACTCAGATAGTGTTTCTTTACCAGGGATCAATAGATTCAGGTGTAGCATGGGTTTTGTAATCACACGACGAAGTAATCAACTCATCACGACAATCTTTTACCCAAGACCCTCCGTCGTCCCAGTAGGTGATTCCGTGCTTCAATTACGATTAAAAAACGACAGAACGTCACTAGGAGCAGTAAAACTGTTCACATCCTTCAAGGTCAGAAAACTTGCATGATCAATACTTTTCAACGCACCAGAAACCATGTTTTCGTTACTTTTGTCCGCGTATTCATGTGCCAGCAAGAGAGCAAAAGGTTCATCATCACTCACGTCACTCATGTACTAACCACAGCACCCATTTTCTCTCCCAACGTTCCACCGCCATTTCTTATCCAGTGCATCATTGTTTGTGGAGGCACGTTGACTACACCAGAACTAACCGATACCCCTAAGACCAGGGACTAGTGAACTGCCGTTCACTTAGAGTTTGTAAACTCTTGATAGCACGCTTCCTCAAGCCAGGTGCTCGTGTGACCCCGTCACACTTAGTAGCAGTTGTAGTCAATCCACGCCTACGTGGGTAGACTGACTACCTGAATCCTCTCTGGCTCCCACAAGGTAAGCCAAGATGGATAGAGAGGAGTTCCCCCATTTGTCCGACGCTCAGTTTGAGTCGGTCCGGAAGATGGTGGGCATCTTTGGAGGAGATGCCCTCCGAAGCTTGGCGGCTGCTACGCCGGCCGAGCAGGTCGAATGCATCGAGGCGTTCGACACGTATGAGCGAGGGTTTATCGCTCACGTGCAGGGGCTGTAGGCCCCCGTGGTTGAACTAAAGCCAGCCCAATCTAAGCCGTCGAGGCTTAAGCTTAATCCCTATGAAGGAGAGGAGGGAGAGAACCTCCACTTCTGGGTCAGAGAGGTAGAGCTTGCCATGGATGCGGCTCTCATCTCGACCGAGCGACTTCGGGTCACTTTCGCCCTGTCCAACCTGGGAGGTCGGGCAAAGACCTGGGCGTACATGCGCGAAGCGACAACGCCGGGTTGCTTCACAACCTGGGCTCAGCTGTGTGAACAGCTTAGAGCCACCTTCCTCCCGGCGAACTATGAGTATCGCCAGCGCTCGCGTTTCCTTGCCTGTAAACAAGGGAAGCGTGAGCTGCATGAGTACATCCAAGAAATGCGAGTACTCGCTGCATCTCTGGTGGGGAACCCCCCTACCTGAACACACCAAGGTGGCAGTGTTCATGGATGGTCTGAAGGTGGGCCCATCCCGCACACAGTTGTTCCGCGTGCATGCGAGCACTATGGAGGAGGTGATCCAGTTCGCCCTCCAAGATGAGTACAGCCATAGACAGGCTCGTACTCCTACGTCGGTGTGGCAAGGCCACAATGTGTCAACAGGCGTAGTGAAAGGAGCTCCAGCAACTGGAGCCAGCACAGGGACGGTACCCATGGAACTGGGTACGGCAGTACGGAGCTCCATCCGCTGTTACGGTTGTGGGAAGCTCGGGCACATGCAACGTGCCTGACCTGCGGGAGGGCAAAGGAAGTTCCCTTCCAAACCTAAGGGCTCGAGGGACCCGTGACAGAAGCCACGACCCAAGATCCAGGGAACTGGGGTCACCAGTAGCGGCGGGGCGCCCTACTGGGGAAGATCTAGGTCGCCATGGTAGAAGTGTGGACGGTGCACGCCATGGAGGCTTAGCCCGTGAGAGCCTAGGTGCTCTCAAAGCGAGGAAGAGCAGTGGTGGACTGCTCGTGGCACACGCGAGTGTACGGGGGTATGGAGATCCCTTCAGAATTCTGATTGATTCTGGGGCGTCGACGAACTTTGCTCGACACCAGACGATCGCATGAAATAGCGACAAGTATGCCGACGCGTTGCGTGAAAGCGAAGGCAGGGGGCAGATCTCGGTGAGACTGGCCGGTGGTACAGTGGTCAACGTACCTGGGGTCCGTATGGACCTGGCTGTAAAGTTTGATGACTTTTACAGCACGGAATCGTTCCTTGTCCTAGACATGGACAAGTACGACTTGATCCTGGGCATGCCGTGGCTCGAAAAGCACGAGCCCTGGATCGATTGGCGCGGCAAAGCCATTGGGGCTAGCCGGCCCGCAGTCTCCGACAGAGCTTTGGTGAGTAATGTTCCCACCTCTGTCCGGGACTGGGGCGCCAGAGATGGTAGCCAAGGCGCTTGTGCGCCCGAAGAAGTATTGGGAGTCACTGACTCCAACGAAGATGTTGCGATGAGCCTCGCAACCGGTCGTGAGACCAAGGCTCATTGCCAAGCGTGTGGGATTGCTACGATGGCAAGTCCCAACGCTAAGCGTCGTCGTGTCGTATGGGCTTCGACTGTGGCAGTGCCGGACGGCACTGACCAGGCGGGTAACTTAGGTCCGCAAGCAGCAGAGGTTGCTGAGGAGAGCGCTAAAAGGCGTCTCCAGTGTGGGTAACATAGGTCCACAGGTGGGTAACATAGGTCCACAAGCGGGTAACGTAGTTCCGCAAACAGCTGAGGCTGTTGGAGAGGACGCTGAAGGCGTCCCCTGTGTGGGTAACATAATTCCACGCAGGGTCGAAGAGACCGAGAAGATTTAGAGCGCAGCGTGCGTCTCTAGCGTGGGTAACAGAGTTCCATGCGGGGTCAAGAAGACCAGTACGAGGGCGGAGGTGTCGTTGAGCACCTCCCGTGTGGATAACAAAGCACCACACTCGGAGTCTGAGACTCTACCAGCACGGCCGGTCAAAGAGCAATACCATGTCTTCGACGGCGTGTCCGGTCGTCAAGTGAAGGCAGGTGCCGTCCATCTGGAGGCACTGCCTGAGGTGTTAGCGTTGCTGAACCTCGAGGAACTGTCCATGAAGGACTTCCTGGCCGAGTTGAAGGCCGGAGTGATTGCGGAGATGGTGCTCCTGAAGCCGGAGACATCTCCTGAAGGTTTGAACTCTTCCTCCGTAATGGACGAGGATGTCCTGGAGGGGTTCACGAAGCAGCGTGCAACCCGTTTGGGTTCTGAGATTCCCAAGAACCAGGAGGATCCAGTGTATCCTCTCGTCAATGAGTTATTGGATGTGGTGTCGAAACAACCACCACCCCAACTCCCGCCGGATCGGGGAGTACGGCGCGAGATCGACCTCGTGTCTGGCACAAAGTATTGTGTCACGAGGCAGTGGCCTCTACCTCGCGAGCAGTGCGAGGTCATAGATGCCTTCTTCGCCGATAAGGCGAAGTCGGGCATGATGCGGGAGTCAAAGTCCCCGCACTCGACGCCAACCTTCTGCGTTCGTAAACCGAACGGGAAGTGGCGTCTGGTTCACGCTTACAACAAGCTGAACAATGCGACGGTACCGGCGCAGACGCCGATCCCTCGCAAGGATGTGTTGCTGAACAACATGTCGGGCAATACGCTGTACAGTGTCCTGGATCTGGTAGACGGATACTACCAGATCCTGATGCAGGAGAGTGACATTCCTCTCACCGCAGTGAGCACCCCGAGCGGGATGATCTGGGAGTGGCTAGTGATGCCACAGGGGCTATTGAATGCCCCAGTGATGTTCAACCGCTTGGTCACTCAATTGTTTAGACCATTGCGTACGTTCTCACAGACGTACTTTGACGATATATTCGTCCATAGCCGTGCCGAAGACGGCCAGACGGCTATGGAGGTGCATTTGAAGCACCTCCGTCGAGTGTTTGAGGTCATGAGAGCTAACAAGCTCTATGCCAACATCGACAAGCGCGTCTTTGCAGCTGAGGAGATAAAGGTTCTCGGCTGCTTTGTCAGCAGGGTCGGTGTACGCGCCGATCCAGGGAAGGTCAAGGCCATAGCGGTTTGGCCGACCCCGAGGTCACAGAAGGACCTCCGGAAGTGGTTGGACTTAGCCAACTATCTTCATAAGTACAGCGCGGGGTACGCTGAACTTGCTCGACCCTTGTCGGATCTCTTAAAGAAGGATGCCGACTGGGTCTGGGAGCAACAGCACCAGGATGCTTTCGACAGCATCAAGGCGAGCTTACCGTATGCGCCAGTCCTGGCCTTGCCGGACGAAAACAAATCATTCAGCGTCGTCTGTGACGCTTCTGACTATGCAATAGGCTGTGCGCTACTGCAGAAGGATGATGAAGGTAACGAACGCGTCATCTCTTTCCAGCCCAGGCAGCTGAAGGCTGCCGAACGGAACCATCCTGTTGATGACAAGGCGCTACTTGCAATGAAGTACGCTCTTGTCAAGTTTAGAATTCATCTCTTGGGCACAAGGCCTTTTGTGATCTACACTGATCACGCGTCCTTGCGGACTGCCACCAATTCATCGCATTTGTCGCAACAAATGGCGCGGTGGCTGTCATTATTCGCGGAATACAACATCCGCGTTGAATACAAGCCGGGCAAGCTCAACCTGCTTGTCGATGCATTGTCGCGTCGACCTGACTATGAGCTAGCTGATGTCAGTCGGGTCACGACAGATCTGTACGATCGGATACGCTTAGCGTAACAGGAGGACAGAACTACACACCACTGGTGCAGTTCTTGTCCGATGGCAAGGATGCCAAAGTCGACAGGCTCTCGCCTCGCCTGCAGGCACAGCTCCATCGCTATGAGCTGGCCGAGGAAATACTCCGCTATCAGGTAGACCCCGGAGATCCTCCTCGGGTCGTTGTTCCAACCGACGAGGATCAGAAGTAAGACATACCTCTAGAGGCGCATGATACGCCGGTGAGTGGCCACCTTGGCTGAGAGAAGACCTACCAAGCGGGCTCTCAGGTATTTTGGTGGCCCCGCATGTATAAGTGGATGGCACACTATGTCAAGACATGTGAAACATGTCAGAGGGTAAAGCATTCGGGCCATGCCTCGGCTCCACTGCAGAGCCTACCAGTACCAGCGGATTGCTGGAAGTCGATGAGTCTCGACTTCGTCTTCGGCCTGCCGGCCGATGACAAGGGCAACACCGGTATATTGGTGTTTGTCTGCCGTTTGAGCAAGATGGTGCATCTTGCTCCGGTACGTGACAAGGTCACCGGGAAACAGGCCGCACAGCTGTTCCTAGATAGCGTGTTCCGCTATCATGTTCTACCAGAGACCATAGTCTCTGATCAAGACCCACGCTTCACAGAGGCGTTCTGGGACACCCTGTTCCAGCAATTGAGAGCTAAGTTGACGATGTCAACTGCGGACGATCCGCAGACGGATGATTAGACGGAGCGCGTCGACCGCGTGCTCGAACATACTCTTCGCAGTATCTGTGCTGAGGAACCACAGTCCTGGTCGGACCAACTGCCTATGGTTGAGTTTGCGCTCAACAATGCGGTACACGCATCAACGGGGTTTACCCCGTTCTACTTGAACGGATTAAGACACCCCCAGGTGCCGCTAACCTTGCGGGGAGGCACCAATGCCTCCATCGTAAGTGGGGAAGAGGCTCGGAAAGCCTTTTCCTCCCAGGTATCAGAAATTGAGCCCGAGTCTTTACAAAGACAATTATCGTCGTTTATAGACGACAGGCCGACGTCAATCAGCCGGGTTAGAGACGCTATGACGTTAGGCCAAGACAAACAAAAGGAGTACTCTGACAAGGAAGGAAGATGAAACTTAAATGTGTTTAAAAGGGGTGAATTAGTCCTATTAGACACTAAAAACCTACCACCGCTTCTAAAGGTGATTAGCTCTGTAGAGAGTAACAAGTTGAAGCGCCGCTTCATCGGACCCTTTGCAGACCTGGCCAGACATGGCGCGGCGTACACAATTGACCTTCCGAAGTCAATGGCGACGCGTCCGACGTTCTACGTGGGGCGTCTTAAGCGGTATCACGATCCGCTGGGTCTTCCTTCTCGGACGGAGGAAGACCAAGGTGAGATCTCACCTCCTCGAAACGAGGCTGAGCTCTCTGGACAATCGGAGTTACCGGTGTCGAAGCCTGTGAATGGAACACAGGCTGGTACCCACGCGAGCCATACAAAGGGTATGACGGTACCGAGTGGGAAGAACTTGGGTAAGAACTGTACCCATAAGCCGAGTGGTACGAATACCCCTGCAGCTCATAAGAGGGCATACGACCATGCACCTCATGGCTTAGAGTCTCTAAGCCTCGACGGAGCTCCTTCAAGGCAGCAGCCGGAGCTCGGTGGTCAACGCGCCCATGGAGCTCATGAGTCTCACGACCAAGAGCGTCCAAGTCCTGACGAAGGACCTCAAGGACCCCTGGCTTGCCAGCCTGAGCGGCAGCCTGACCACCAGGTCCAAGCCCAAGGGCTATCTCGATCGCGTAAACGCGATCTCGAAGCTGACGGACCTCGTCGCTTAATAGGGACCCCACAGAGTCCCGACCCGAAGTTGAGGGTCCAGAAAGATAAGGCTGAGAAGGAGCCTCGTACTCAAACGCGTGCGAGAGCTCCTTCTGCCCTCCTTGATCGGAACGGCGAGCTCCACTACCATGTGGAGCGGGTCGTCCAAGAGCGGCGGCGCTCTGGGAAGCGCCAGCTGCTTGTGAAGTGGCGGGGTTACCCCTCGTCACAGAACACGTGGGAGCCGGAAGACCGGCTCCGGGTTGACTGCCCGAACGCTGTTGAGATCTGGAATCGACAACCCCTGGGGCGTAAGTAGACCGCGGCTTCTTAGCCACCTTACGGTGTACAGTTCCCAGATTGGCCAAGCCGTACCCGCGCTCGTACTGAGCGCTGTACTTAGACTGCTGTCTAAGTCCCTCCATAACAGAGTATAGTTGCCGCTTAGCAATTAAATGGGCAAACTCAATGCGAAGATCGCGCTGGTCCAAGACGTAGGACAGCAGACGATCTTTTCGCAGTTCTTTCAACTCCTGAGCTGTGAAGTTCTTTATAGAACCGATCTGTAGAACAGGTCTTCTGCCTGAGACTGGGTAGTGGTGTTCTCGGGCTGTACCCAAGGGTAGCCCACGGCCTTCCGGTTTCTTCCGGAGACTCGTGAATTTCTTCAAAGGAATTAGGTGTGGTGCAAGCAGCACACACCTAGTGGCCTCGATGTCGTTGACAAAGAGCGGTTCGTCCGGAACCAAGGCACGCTCATAGGCATCACGTTAAGTGAGCCAAGGGTTTATTCCACGAGGGGCTCTGAGGCGCTCCAGGAACATGAGAGACCCCGACCCCGCATCCGGTCGATAGTATCCGCGAGGATACACCGGCGTGGGTTGCGCAGAAGCGCCTTGCAGTTGAGCAGCTTGATAGCGCTCCTGCTGCTCGTCGAAATCGTTGGAGATCTTTTGGGGCTCGGAGACAGCTCCCTCCTCTTCCTCCTCGTCTGAGGAGTCAGACAGGGATCGGAATCCCTTTGCGATGGTAGGCTCTGAAGTTGGAGAGCCAGGGGCTGCGCGCTTCTTAGCAGCAGCAGCACCCTCATCAGCCCGTTTTGAAGAAGCTGCTTTCGCAGCTTGGGCTCGAGCCTTACCTTCGGCTAAGGTAAGGTTCTTGGCAGGCGAGCGCGTAGTAGCTGCCTTACCTATGATGATTGGATATCATCAACAGGAGCGTCCTGTGCAGGAGTAGGATCCTTAGTGGATCCGGTAGTGTCCTCTTCGGACTCCGATCCCATTATCTTTGGGATGACGAAGTCAGGGGACTCGGCCCCAGGACTATGGACCCGATAGGTGAACCGAGGGTTCCGCCTATCATCGGGTGAGAAGAAGCGCGAGCGACTGCGTCGCTGGCTCCCTCCTTGTGTGGCAGCATCAGCGGTAGGCTTGCTGGCTGTCTTGGAAGTCGCCTTGTGGGCTTCCTTGCGCAGAGCGGCCTTGTCTTTCGACTTGGACATAGCTGTCTTCGACTTGGAAGGTGCTGAAGCGCTGTGGGGGCTAGCCTTCAGTGGCATGATTGAGAGGTTGACGTGGAACCTCGAAGTGCCTTGAATGCGCTGAAGGCTTAATGAAAGCCTCAAAGCCACAACGGTGGCTCGTCGATGGATGTCGACAAGAAAAGGAAAGCGAGCGGCGCTCACTTCCTGTCTCCTCATAGGTTGAGGGTATTTGCAGCCTAAGTGGGGTAGGATGTAACGGGATTACATGGGGGGTACCCCAGATAGGGTACTTCCTCTAGAAGTAGATATACTTCTGTGAGTATTTGTTTTAGGGATACTCAGTCATGGGTGGTGTGGACCACACCACTACCACGTAGGTCGGGTGGCTGAGGACCAACCAGTAGTAATTGACCTACTTTTATAGGCATGTATAGGACAAACTAGAGTTAATTAGTTACTTGTATAACGGCCAAATGACCTAATATAACTATAACTATAAATCAGTCTAAAACTTACACTAAACTGGCTATTAAGTCCCCCTAAGACCAGGGACTAGTGAACAGCCGTTCACTTAGAGTTTGTATACTCTTGGTAGCACGCTTCCTCAAGCAAGGTGCTCATGTGACCCCGTCACATCTACGTCATCGTATTGTAACGCGTTCCGGGTAAGAAAACTAAGAACGCCTTGATAGGGACGCTGGTACTTCCTAATTATTGTTTGCCGAGTAAATTCAAGAGTGAGGTTACAAGTGCTGGCCGTAGGCCTCTGCATCGTTTTCCTCTTTTAACTGTCTATCTAGTGTACTCTACTAAATGTATAAAGCTATCTTCCTACTTCTTCCACCTGTAAGGTTAACCAGTCCGCGAGTCCTGGACTCTTATCTGTGCCAGCTGGATTCGTGTGCACTGCGCAAGAATCCAATGTGTGTGGTCAAGGCTTGTTAAAGCCAACCTCGCAGCACAGTCCCCATGAACATCTATCTGTTTGTTGTGGGTCGCAGAACCCACGAGGGAAGCTCGCGTTTCCTGGCAAACAAACTCTGGTTTTCATTCTAGGTTACAAGCTTAAGTGATCTCCGCCAACGACCACTCTGCTGCTCCGGCGTTGGTTATAGATCTTTCCTTATTCTTACAACCACTGTCAGCTTCAAGGCTTGCTTTGTTAAAGCTCCACTACAGAGAAATCCATTGATTTTTCCATGTAAAAGAAAACTTGAAATATCAAGTCAGATACACAGACGATGGTGAGTGGCGATCACGAGTTCTTCGATGAGGAGACTTCAGAGGATGAAGAAGGGAATACTGTGGCACCTGATAGAATGGCGCAGAATAATGTGAAGAGATTCCATCGAGAGACGATACGAAAGCACCAGTTTCCCACTTAAGTTGTTTGTCCAGAATATGATCGATCGTGTAGTTTGGCAACCTCGTTGTTTTCTCACCCAGCGCTTGTTTAGGTTCCTGAGTGCTTAAAGTAAGGTTAGAAGCCTCATTGTGTGAATAGTTGTTGTTCTTGTTTGCCTCTGCCGAAGGAATACAGACAACATGTATGTGAAGATATCGATTTTAAGTGTCACGTGCTGTACATCAAATACCGGTGCATGGGTACCAACAACGGTTCATTTTCCTTTTGTTGACCAAAAATGGGAATTGCCATTATTAACCTAGATGAGCTGTCGTGCTATCAAAAGGTGTGGAGCGGTTGTCTCACTAGTAATCTCGAGCAGATTGCGTGTGAACATCTATATAGGTACGAGAACACCCGTGCTGAAGGCGGTACTAGCGTGAGTTTAGTGTCTACAAGCCAACTGGAAGGGTTTCGCTCCGCATTGAAGCGGCGGCTGTGCTGATCAGTTGCTGTTGACGTTGGTCTTTGAATTCTCGACATTTTCATTTATCAACATCACCTCCGTGTTATTAAAGAAAGAGTTGCTCATAATCCCTCTTTTCAGTTTGTTGACGTAGTATCAATTGCCATATCCGCTCTGGTTTGCCGTGGTCCATCTCCTGATTCACTTTAGGGTGCGTTTGTCTCCAATTTGCTTGCCCAGCCGCTTCCCACTCCACAATATCGTTCGGAAACCATGCAGGACTTTGCTTTTTCTCACTGGTAGGCCACGTTCGACAGCGTTCAAGTTGACACAGGAGTTCTAGAAGCCCGGCTTAATCGCTCTCGCCAAAATCATAATCGTGTCAACCCCTCATTCACCAATGTCAGAGCCTCTGATAAACAAAACCTTTACATGACAGAGGAACCGACGTGCGCACCATCATTACAAGTTGCTTGTATGAAATTTTGTCCCCCCGCATACAAAGTCCCATATTCAAACTATAATCAGATATTAGGTTACCATTTCAAATCCACATAGATAACAACCCCTTTAGAAAACAAGCCTCCTCAAAAATGGATGCAGCACTAGCCAAGCGTAGCCGTCCACGCGGCACGTTGGCTCACCACCACCAGCAGGGTGTGGAGACGGTCGCGGGGACGGCGTGGTGCAAGACGAGGTGTCGCAGGAAGCGCCGATGCTCGCCAAGCGTGGGAGGCAGCGCAAAACGCCTTGGGGAATGCATATGCGGGCGCAGGCAAACAGAGAACCTGGTGGGGTGTCAGGGGAAGCCCCGACGACTGTTAGGAGCGGGAGCCCGCGTCGGAATCTTCAAAAACAGGAACGTGGTGTGTGTGTTAAAATTACGACCGTAAGGACTCCAGCGGTCCCCAGAAAGCGCAATGGTCCCGCAGTAAATCACGAACCAACATCAAAGAAGCGGATAATGCATTCAAGCGCGTTCGTAGCGGTCGAGACTGCTGCTACGACATTCTGTCGAAAGATCCTGGTGCTGTTGCTCCCAGACCCAGTCGGCATCCTTCTTTAAGAGATCCGACAAGGGTCGAGCAAGTTCAGCGTACCCCGCGCTGTACTTATGAAGATAGTTGGCTAAGTCCAACCACTTCCGGAGGTCCTTCTGTGACCTCGGGGTCGACCAAACCGCTATGGCCTTGACCTTCCCTGGATCGGCGCGTACACCGACCCTGCTGACAAAGCAGCCGAGAACCTTTATCTCCTCAGCTGCAAAGACGCGCTTGTCGATGTTGGCATAGAGCTTGTTAGCTCTCATGACCTCAAACACTCGACGGAGGTGCTTCAAATGCACCTCCATAGCCGTCTGGCCGTCTTCGGCACGGCTATGGACGAATATATCGTCAAAGTACGTCTGTGAGAACGTACGCAATGGTCTAAACAATTGAGTGACCAAGCGGTTGAACATCACTGGGGCATTCAATAGCCCCTGTGGCATCACTAGCCACTCCCAGATCATCCCGCTCGGGGTGCTCACTGCGGTGAGAGGAATGTCACTCTCCTGCATCAGGATCTGGTAGTATCCGTCTACCAGATCCAGGACACTGTACAGCGTATTGCCCGACATGTTGTTCAGCAACACATCCTTGCGAGGGATCGGCGTCTGCGCCGGTACCGTCGCATTGTTCAGCTTGTTGTAAGCGTGAACCAGACGCCACTTCCCGTTCGGTTTACGAACGCAGAAGGTTGGCGTCGAGTGCGGGGACTTTGACTCCCGCATCATGCCCGACTTCGCCTTATCGGCGAAGAAGGCATCTATGACCTCGCACTGCTCGCGAGGTAGAGGCCACTGCCTCGTGACACAATACTTTGTGCCAGACACGAGGTCGATCTCGCGCCGTACTCCCCGATCCGGCGGGAGTTGGGGTGGTGGTTGTTTCGACACCACATCCAATAACTCATTGACGAGAGGATACACTGGATCCTCCTGGTTCTTGGGAATCTCAGAACCCAAACGGGTTGCACGCTGCTTCGTGAACCCCTCCAGGACATCCTCGTCCATTACGGAGGAAGAGTTCAAACCTTCAGGAGATGTCTCCGGCTTCAGGAGCACCATCTCCGCAATCACTCCGGCCTTCAACTCGGCCAGGAAGTCCTTCATGGACAGTTTCTCGAGGTTCAGCAACGCTAACACCTCAGGCAGTGCCTCCAGATGGACGGCACCTGCCTTCACTTGACGACCGGACACGCCGTCGAAGACATGGTATTGCTCTTTGACCGGCCGTGCTGGTAGAGTCTCAGACTCCGAGTGTGGTGCTTTGTTATCCACACGGGAGGTGCTCAACGACACCTCCGCCCTCGTACTGGTCTTCTTGACCCCGCATGGAACTCTGTTACCCACGCTAGAGACGCACGCTGCGCTCTAAATCTTCTCGGTCTCTTCGACCCTGCGTGGAATTATGTTACCCACACAGGGGACGCCTTCAGCGTCCTCTCCAACAGCCTCAGCTGTTTGCGGAACTACGTTACCCGCTTGTGGACCTATGTTACCCACCTGTGGACCTATGTTACCCACACTGGAGACGCCTTTTAGCGCTCTCCTCAGCAACCTCTGCTGCTTGCGGACCTAAGTTACCCGCCTGGTCAGTGCCGTCCGGCACTGCCACAGTCGAAGCCCATACGACACGACGACGCTTAGCGTTGGGACTTGCCATCGTAGCAATCCCACACGCTTGGCAATGAGCCTTGGTCTCGCGACCGATTGCGAGGCTCATCGCAACATCTTCGTTGGAGTCAGTGACTCCCAATACTTCTTCGGGCGCACAAGCGCCTTGGCTACCATCTCTGGCGCCCCAGTCCCGGACAGAGGTTGGAACATTACTCGCCAAAGCTCTGTCGGAGACTACGGGCCGGCTAGCTCCAATGACTTTGCTGGGTCAATCGATCCAGGGCTCGTGCTTTTCGAGCCACGGCATGCCCAGGATCAAGTCGTACTTGTCCATGTCTAGGACAAGGAACGATTCCGTGCTGTAAAAGTCATCAAACTTTACAGCCAGGTCCATACGGACCCCAGGTACGTTGACCACTGTACCACCGGCCAGTCTCACCGAGATCTGCCCCCTGCCTTCGCTTTCACGCAACGCGTCGGCATACTTGTCGCTATTTCATGCGATCGTCTGGTGTCGAGCAAAGTTCGTCGACGCCCCAGAATCAATCAGAATTCTGAAGGGATCTCCATACCCCCGTACACTCGCGTGTGCCACGAGCAGTCCACCACTGCTCTTCCTCGCTTTGAGAGCACCTAGGCTCTCACGGGCTAAGCCTCCATGGCGTGCACCGTCCACACTTCTACCATGGCGACCTAGATCTTCCCCAGTAGGGCGCCCCGCCGCTACTGGTGACCCCAGTTCCCTGGATCTTGGGTCGTGGCTTCTGTCACGGGTCCCTCGAGCCCTTAGGTTTGGAAGGGAACTTCCTTTGCCCTCCCGCAGGTCAGGCACGTTGCATGTGCCCGAGCTTCCCACAACCGTAACAGCGGATGGAGCTCCGTACTGCCGTACCCAGTTCCATGGGTACCGTCCCTGTGCTGGCTCCAGTTGCTGGAGCTCCTTTCACTACGCCTGTTGACACATTGTGGCCTTGCCACACCGACGTAGGAGTACGAGCCTGTCTATGGCTGTACTCATCTTGGAGGGCGAACTGGATCACCTCCTCCATAGTGCTCGCATGCACGCGGAACAACTGTGTGCGGGATGGGCCCACCTTCAGACCATCCATGAACACTGCCACCTTGGTGTGTTCAGGTAGGGGGGTTCCCCACCAGAGATGCAGCGAGTACTCGCATTTCTTGGATGTACTCATGCAGCTCACGCTTCCCTTGTTTACAGGCAAGGAAACGCGAGCGCTGGCGATACTCATAGTTCGCCGGGAGGAAGGTGGCTCTAAGCTGTTCACACAGCTGAGCCCAGGTTGTGAAGCAACCCGGCGTTGTCGCTTCGCGCATGTACGCCCAGGTCTTTGCCCGACCTCCCAGGTTGGACAGGGCGAAAGTGACCCGAAGTCGCTCGGTCGAGATGAGAGCCGCATCCATGGCAAGCTCTACCTCTCTGACCCAGAAGTGGAGGTTCTCTCCCTCCTCTCCTTCATAGGGATTAAGCTTAAGCCTCGACGGCTTAGATTGGGCTGGCTTTAGTTCAACCACGGGGGCCTACAGCCCCTGCACGTGAGCGATAAACCCTCGCTCATACGTGTCGAACGCCTCGATGCATTCGACCTGCTCGGCCGGCGTAGCAGCCGCCAAGCTTCGGAGGGCATCTCCTCCAAAGATGCCCACCATCTTCCGGACCGACTCAAACTGAGCGTCGGACAAATGGGGGAACTCCTCTCTATCCATCTTGGCTTACCTTGTGGGAGCCAGAGAGGATTCAGGTAGTCAGTCTACCCACGTAGGCGTGGATTGACTACAACTGCTACTAAGTGTGACGGGGTCACACGAGCACCTTGCTTGAGGAAGCGTGCTACCAAGAGTATACAAACTCTAAGTGAACGGCAGTTCACTAGTCCCTGGTCTTAGGGGACTAAATAACCAGTAGGGAGTAAGTTTTAGACTGGTTTATAGTTATAGTTATATTAGGTCATTTGGCCGTTATACAAATTACTACTTAACTATAATTTGTTCTAGCAATGCATACACAAGTAGATCAATTACTATTTGTTGGTCCTCAGCCACCCGACCTACGTTGTAGTGGTGTGGTCCACACCACCCGCGACTGAGTATTCACAAAACGAATACTATCAGAAGTATATCTACTTCTAGAGGCGGTACCCTTTCTGGGGTCGGAGCCGCCTTGGCCTCGGATTTTTTTACGTCGATAAAATACATTATGCACACTCCACTAATACAGTAAGTTGTCAAAATGAGCTAAAATATGCGAGGAATTTCCATAATCCAGTAGAAAAGTACTATATTTGCCCCGACTCGGTACCATATTTTCCAAGATACAGTACAAATCAACTAAGTTAGTTTTGAAATATGGATGTTAGCGCGAGTGTTGTATCCAGAATGAAACAAGCAATTGAAGAAAAGCTTCACCGAGATTTAGCTGAGAGTTATCAAAACCTTGAGGCTTACTTCACCCTCATGGGTGACAAGAACCCCGGGTCAGTGTGGGTGTTTGAAAAATCTCCTGATGGCAATGTTTTCGAAGTGCGTGTTTTATTCCGAACGCGGGAATTCACATGGCTCGTTTCTGTAACCCATTAATTGGTTTTGACGGGGTACATCTAAAAGAAGAGATGCACAAACTGGGAGTATACTTGGTTGCTACCGTGAAAGACTACAACAATCATATTGTACCATTTGGCCTCGCCTTGGTTTCGAAAGAAAATTACGACAACTGGGAGTGTTTTTTTAGGATTGTAAAAGAAGCAACTGGATTCGAGAAAATCACAATATTGTCAGACCGCCAAAAGGGATTACTTCCCGCAATAGCTTACGCTTTGCCTCGTGCTGGTCATCGTTTCTGTCTGCGGCACATTATGGACAATATCGGTATCAGATGTGGCAAATTGTCTGAAGAAGATCGCATTTGGATGTGTAGGAGGGCTCAAAGTGACTGTGAAAGCGATTACAAATTATTTCGGAGCGAACTTGCGGTTAATCACCCGGCAGCAGCTGCATATCTCGACGAATTGGAACGCTGTCACTGGGTGAATTATGCATTAAACGAAAAGTTTCAGTTGCCTACTTTCGATGAAATTACATCTAATTTGTCGGAACAGGCGAGCAACTGGATGGGAACCGAGCTCCGGTCTGCCAAGCCATTGGACGGCTTCAATTGCTACTTTATCAAATTGAGCGAACTGATGTCTGAGAAGCGTCAATTGCCTGGAAACTGGATTAAAAAGAGCGGAGAAGAAGGTTTGGTCCCGAAACTACTCAAAACTCGCAAAGATGGAACAATTGCAGCTGGGATGTGCAATTTTGCTCTACTAATGAAGTAGGTCGGACGTAGCATTTACATTTACACATACTACAACGCTTTTGTAGATATTTCACCACTAAAAAGTAAAAATTTGATAATACAAAACACTATCCAGTAGTCTATAAAAATATCGCAATTGTACAATTAGTTTGGACTAATCGAAATATTACATCAAAGTTTGACATTAAAATGAAAGTTTGACTCCCAAATAGTCAAAAGGTTTTACCCCCCGCAGATTTCCACGCGACGACCAGCGCCCGTACGACTGTTTTAAGAGTTTTCTGTTATGAGATTAAATGCGAAGTCTTCACCCCTTAAAGACGTGGGTTGTTCACATTTCGCAAATTTACCACGCACCCACTATACCATACCGTAAAATCTCCGACCTCCGACAAGCTCCGGCGGTAGAGGCGGGGCGGGGCGAACTTAACTGAGCAAACCAATGTAAATTTGTGGTTTGGGTAATTTGAGAGCATGTGTAGATTTGAGCAAGGCTAGACTGGTCGAAACGGCACGTTTATAGGCGCACTCACAGGCTCTAAAACGGCCTGTGGGCTGAGATACATCCAAAAACAAAAACACGAGTTTTTGGCTGCAGAGAGTTGTCCTCTGCAGCCGGTAAATTGAAAAATGAGAGCCCCAACAAAAAAATCGGGGTCCACTATAAAGAGCACTATTGTCAAAAGCCGGTTTTTACGCTAGATACGTAAATACGCAGACTCGGTCCCTCTGAGCCACCAACTGGCCGACAAACTGGATTCTCTCTCATTCGTGTTTTTCCCGCTTTTGGGAACAAGTCGTGCTGAGTATGTGTCCATGTGTTTGCGTGTGTATATATATGTGTATGCGACTGCTGTGGAGCTCTCTCGAGTTAAACTATGTGTGCTATGATGTTCGGAGGTTAACATTGCTGTTCCGGAAGGAAGTTAAGCTTTGTGTTCTGTTCTTAGCGGTGAACATTGTTGTACGAGTCTACCTCTGCCTCTAACAGCGTGTAAATGTGTAATGCAAAGCTGTTTACCCCTTAGTTGCTTCTGTTCTTGCTACCCTTCCGTGATGTTTAGTGAGTTGTCTTCCACAGCCTCGTCCTCGAAGAACTTCTTGCATACAAGCAGGCAACGCTCCTTCTTGAAGGCTGCGACGATGGTTCGGCTCAGATGTTCGCGTGGCTCCCACGTCGCGTCCCACTCGACGAGGTAGTAGGTCTTACGGTTGACGCGCTTCCAGTTCAAGATCTTGCGGACGTAGTGAAGCTTTTCGCCGTCGAGGTCTTCGTCACCACCGCCTTCATCGTCATCGACAGCAGGAGGAGCAAGCCAATCGCGAATGTCGTCAAGCGTAGCGCGGCGTTTTTGGTGCTCGGCGAACGACGTGAAGACCACTTCAATCACTTCAGGGAGGAGGCTGGTGGAGGCAACGGTCGCGTTCATGGTAAGTCGAAGGTGACGAATGGCTTCATCGTTAACCCGGATCTTGCATGCCTTTGCCACAGTGATGCACAGGGTCTTGAACTCCTTCGCAGAGCTAATGCCGTTCTTGATGGGTTTCTTGAGGGGCATCTGAATGGTGTGAAGGTTTGAGAGCAGAACGAAGAATGATCAGACAAGAGAGCAGCGCTCGCAAAAGACTGGACGTGAAGCAGACAGGTGGCTATATTTAATTAATTCATGGTCACTAACCCAATGGTGCTGTATGTGTGTGGAGGAGCAGGGTCGCTGACGAGACCTTGGGATTGAAGCTGATGGTACTTACGAATGTGTTCGTTTAGTTGACCGGAGTTGAGCAGGTTCCGCATGGACTTCAAGACATTTTGAGCTCCGCGAGCAGTGATACTCTGTTGTTGTAGGAACATCAACATTGTCTTCTCCGCAAGGATTCCGGTTTCAAGGACGTCGTCACGATAACGCGGGGATTTTTCGTCCAAGACGAAACCGTTCGGAAGAAAGAGCTTCAGGAATGCGACGACCAGCTTGGCGGTTGAACGTGCGTGCTTGGTTTCGGAATCTGTCGTGCTCCACATCCGAGGTTCTTGTGTGTACCATGCAAACCAAGCATCTTTCAAGCTCATAGCTGGAGAGGTACGGCGTCGTTTGACTGGTGACTTTTGTTCGCTTGGGCCCTCATCATTTTCTGGCTTTGCAGGTGTCCGTGGGCGTTTGTTCGCGATCTTGTCTTCCATTATAGACAGCCGAGCATCAAGCTTCTTGTTGACTTGAATTAACTGTTCAATCAATGCTGTTTGATGAAGAAACACCGGGTGCTGAGTTATATCGTTGGAAATTTCTTGAGCTGGTGTTGCCTTGGAGTCCACCGTCGTGCTTGGGCTGCAGGCTATGTATGAAGACCACGCTAACAAGTTGTTCACAGATATTCCATGTTTTTTAGCACAAGCTTCCAAGCGCTGGACTGCAAGACCTATGGCTGATAGAGTCTTCATTACCGGATAGTGACGGAGAAGGTAAGCCATGAGAGTATCAAGTACGGTGGCGTTAACGTTGTATTGCTCCAGTTTCAGACCCCGAGACGACGTGAATAAAGTCGAAGACACCAGCCGGATTTGTTGCTGCGTTTGAGAATCGAAAATGTCCAATGACAGCAATGGCACAGTGGCGTCTGGGTCGTGAGTACTCAGCACACGGGCGACCTTGTGGTCTTCCGCTGGTGTATTGAAGACGTACGCGAAGGTTTTATTTGTTGCCGTCATGTTCCAGGCCCCTCTGTCAAAGATCCACTGTACGCACATTCCGACACCGTTGGCGTGTTGAGCGCCACCACGACGAAACGAATGGGACGTCAAATGTTCTGTGACACCAGCTTCAGGCATAACTCTGCTCAAGACACGATTCACGTAACCATGGATTCCAGTCGTGTCGTCAAGTGACTTTTCCTCATCCGAGCCTGCCACCAGTGGAGCAGCAGATTCCGGGTTGTCGATCAAGTCGATAAGAGGTGCTGCTGGTGTGAGAGAAGCTTCCGAAGCCACGTGCTGTTCAGGAAGATGGCTTAACAGTGCAGCCGCCGGCGCCGACTGAGTTGCCAGCGCAACAGCGATAGCCAGAAGTGGACACGTCGTGAAATCGTCGTCAGGAAAGAGAGACAGACCTTGTTCTTCTGACGTCTTTACGCGAATCAAGCGGAGAAAAAAATATTCCCCCCGAGCCGATTGACAAGTTCACCTTACGAAGAAGCGAGACGTCAGACGCGCGACCAAAGAGATACCGGAGCAAGCACAGCAGCGCCGCGTCTTGATAGTCAGAAGCCGTCACACCAGTTGAATACAGGTACTTCATCATCTGCTTGAGCGCCTTCTTCGTGCATGCAGGTGCCTTCTTGACAAAGTTCCCCGACTCTCGCTTCATGCAATATCGTTCTAGCACTTTGCCCTTCTTAAGGAGTGTTGTCCACCGCTGCTCGATGCTGAGGATATTGATCGAGCAACCAATTCTTGGCCTGTCGAAAGTACTGCATCACCGAATGCCTTGCCAGAAGCTTCCCCTTTCGCCTTCCTTGAAAGCTAGATGAAGCCCAAATTTGTCCACTACAGCTTCTAGAACGAGGGGGGCGTTGTCGCGCTTCATGCACACTTCCAGATACTCCCATGTCACGCCCTCTTCCTCCAAAAACGTCTTGAACAAGCGTGCAGCACCCTCTCTAGCGCGCTTCGTATTGGTGGGTGCGAGATCGTTCAAACTCATCTTACGTCGGAGAGGTCGGAGATTGCGTGTTATCTGCAAAATATGCGAATGAATAGAAGTTTGTATGGGAATATCAATAACTGGACTGCTGCCTCCGACTCGGTATGTCGGAGGTGTGTTTGTTCGATCTCTACAGACCACTACGTTTTTTGATTGGCTAAAAATCAGGCAACATTGAAGAATGATTCGTCAAAATACGACCAAAGCTCTCTGATTGGATACAATTGTATATAGTGAATTTAAGTATGGTCGGAGATTTGATGATATTCATCCATAGCGGAGGTACCCCCGACCTAATTACAATGTTACCAGTTCTAAATAATTGTTTGTGTTGGTACAGTGTTCGATACCCACCGTAAACAATATTAATACTAAGTCACTTTATTTACAATGCCGTGTACTATAAATTGAAATAAAGTCTTCACTAATGAGTCAAGTAGTTGTTAAGTTCGGCAAAGCGCACTTAGTAAGTACTGTGCCAGTTGGAGAAAATTTCTACTAATCCAGTACTTATCTACTGGATTATGAAAATTTCTCTAAAATATGCGGTGTAATTGCAAGTTGGCCTGGATATATTGGTATAGCAAAAGAGAAAAAATACAAACGTCAAGCCAAATAACCTGGATAGTTAAGGAAGGTCAATTGAAGGGTTGATAGGAATTTCCATGCACTTTTTGCCAACCATGAGTTCCTACATATGAAACGAGAAAGCGCAGACAGTTTATATAACCGTTAGGACAGGATCGAAATAATCATCCAACGAGGACGTCAGACACATATCTTCCAATTGCTCGCCATTATAGCCTACCACCGTCACATTCTTGTCCTTGGGGAAGCGGCCATTCAAGACCTTCATCAATGAAGACTTGCCGGATCCAGGTTGGCCTAAGTTGAGCGTCATTGATCCCGGTTTGAAGACTCCGCTTGTACTTTTAAGAATCTCCTTGCTCAAGCGGCTGCTACAATTGGTTTCCTATGTGCCTCAACGCGACAAGCACTTTCCGTTGCTGACAGTGAAGGAGACGCTCGAATTTGCTCATGAGTTTGCGGGCCGAAAGCTACTTGACAAACCTGAACGTCGGTTCTCGAAGGGAACGGTTGATCAAAACTCGACTGCTGTGGACTTGGCGAAAGCTCTCTCCGGTCACTATCCAGACGTAGTGATCCGTCAACTTGGTCTTGAAAACTGTCAGGACACGATTGTTGGGGATGTTATGCATCGGGGGGTGTCAGGTGGAGAACGCAAACGTGTCACAACAGGAGAAATGGAGTTTGGGGCGAAGACCGTGGTGTTCATGGACGAGATCAGTACCGGCTTGGACAGTGCCGCTACTTTTGACATCATCAATACCCAACGCAGTGTGGCCAAGACAATGAAGAAGACCGTCGTGATCGCACTTCTTCAACCTGCTCCAGAGGTGTTCAATTTGTTTGACGACGTGATGATCTTGAACGATGGCGAGGTGATGTACCACGGACATCGGGACCAAGTGGAGAACTATTTCACGTCAATGGGTTTCGTTCGCCCTCCTGGTCGAGATGTGGCCGATTTTCTGCTGGATTTGGGAACCAAGCAGCAGCGTCAGTACCAACATGCCTTACCTGTTGGTGTGAACAATTTCCCACGCTTTGATCGAGTTTGGCATTCTCTTTCGTCAGTGGAGGATTTACGAAAGCATGCGAAGAGCTTTATGCCCAATGCTTAGGTACGGAGTGAGTTGCTCTATTGTTTTGATATGTTAATTTTATGTGTCATGTAGATGAACTAATCCGACAGATTACGATCAACTGTTCGGAACGGGGTCTTTTGCTGCTTCGTGTTCGTGATGAGGTTCGTAAAAACCAAAGTGGAAGATATAGCCTCGATACCAGAATTCCAACAAAACTTTTTGAGCAGCACCGCACGATGATCAAACATGCAACTCTATCAGTAGTGTTTGCAGTTCATGCTTGATTGTTAGACAAACTGTCTCTAACGCAACGTTAGATGAGTTGGGTTGATGCGACCAGCAAACAGATAGCAGTTTGTAGCCCAGATGGTGCATGTTTATGGCTGTAATTGGACACAACGTGTGTCACGTACACGTACATTTGCATACACTACTGTACTCGTCAGCCTCCCAATTACCCGCTCTAACCGTCATTGATGCATTTTAGTTGTATCGTGCACACTAAGCGCCATGCAAACATGACAAGAACATGAATACAGATCATATAAGACAGCAACCGCGGCGATCCATATAGAGCGTAGGGGGTTATGGAAAAACAATCGGAAAAGATGCAGAGCAACGGATATTTATCACAGGGATGCCGCAATAAACGATGCAACCCACTAGCCCATTCAAAGCACGAATTGTCTAGGAACAAACCGCATAGACCGTTAACACACGCTAATTGCGTTAAAAGAGTGCAAGCTGCGCGTTATTACCTCGCAGTGTGAAGTCAAGACTGAGCACGGCTAGACCTCCTGTCAAGAAGACCGAATTCAATCCATCGATGATATTTTTTGTATCTTTCATTTTGACACAGCTCCGATTCGTGGAGGTAGTGCCAAAACCGTGCTTGATGCTCTTCTTACATCCTTCCTCGACGCTGAAATGATTCTATCCGAAATATTCGGGGTATAACAATCTGCGAATACATCAAACTTTAAAGCTTCGAGCTCGAACAGCTTCATTTGATTCATTGCTGATTTCGTTTTCAAATGAATACTGTAGAATCCGTCAATTCAACTTCAAAATTGTTTTTTTCTAGTACACCAACGTGGAGACACCGTCTAACCACATACATGTATCCAGGTTCTGCTTTTTGTACCGCAACTCAAGAATTCAACCCAAGCTTTGTCGTCGTTCCCTCCACGTCGTTGGCATTCTCACACTAATCAAACAATGCTTGTTCATTTGATGTACGTTTGTTGACGACATTGTATTTGAGAAAACATGTTGCATCTAAGCTCACCAGATAACCAACGTACAGAGAACTGTAATGGACCTGATCAGAATGACTCAATTGTATAGTCATGTGATTTTCGTTCAAGATAACAACACAGAAGTATCCCTAGACTATTGACTACGTTATGGTCAAGTAAACGCTTGTTCGTTTGATGCACGATTGTTGATGACATTGTATTTGAGAAAAACATACTATAAGCTCACCAGATAACCATGGGCCTGATCAGAATGACTCGGTTGTATAGTCATGTGATTATCGTTCAGTACAACAACACAGCAATAGTACGGATTACGGCCACGACACGTGGAACCGATCTTGGAGTTGATCCTGTAAATTTTGAAGTTGCGATTGACGTGAGTTTTAGTCACCCTCAGCAATTACGTGTGCCTTCATCACGCCTTCATCACGTTATATTAGTTGAAAATCACCACAAACGAATTCGACATCATGGCTCTACAACCGCCCCAGGAACTTTTCCTTTCTTCGGCTCTGGATACGTTTGAAATCGACCTACTGACACTGCTGCAGACTTCAGAATCATCTGAAGGCATCAGCGAAAGTGATCAAGACATAACTACTCTCCCCGATGAAACCTATCAACTATGGTTGAACGACGGAGAGAGTAGGAAACGTGGCGGTTATAGCGATACAAAACAAGTGGAGTCGAAATCTCAAAAGAAGCGCAAAACCACGTACGACGTCCGGAGAGAGCAAAAAGTTGAGTTAACCGCGCAAGCTGAGAAATTGCAAGAGCAGCTTGATGAACTCAAATTCCGTGTGCTCGTGGAGCAAGGAGAAGCCGCCAAGTCAAACGCGCGTGTTGCTGCGAACAACTCGGTACTACAAGAGTTTATTCAAGAGCAGTATGTAGAACTTGCACATGTACAGGCTTCACTTTCTTGTCACCTGGTAAGTTAAGTTACCTACTGTTGCATCGTTTCTACTATTCCTCACGAATTGTTATTCTGGTTTTATCGTCTGTACAGCAACATAATAGCTGTATGCATTCTCCAGTGCATACAATTATTCATCTTGGTATCGAACGTGACCTGCGTCACAAGACGTTGATGGCTCTTAAAAACCGAAAAATAAAGGAAGCAAAGGATTTCATCATGGCCCGAAGTCGAGGATTAGATCCCAGATCGACGCACTCACAAGAAGACCACGACAGCAAGCCAGGAGAAGATTATTCTGTCGTACACTTTGAGAGTATGCCTATCCATGGAGCCAGCGCTCGAGACGTGTTCGACGCTTTCATCGATGTCGCTCAAAATGCTGAAATTATCATGACGGAGATGTTTGGGAGTATCACAATTCGTGAAAATGATGAGACTGACGCTCGCGACGTCTCTCAGATGCGTTTAGTGACGTCAACTTCGCAAGGAACTTTGGTTGAGTCGAACACGGTTATGTTTTCCGAATTTGTTGAGAAAGCTGATGCTGAAGAAGAGAATTATGGAGTGGTCGTAGCCGATTTCGTCGATTCCGACGATTTATATCCGTATAAGCCAAAGGAACGAGTGCGACGAGACTCAACTACTGTGTACATGATACGCACGTTAAAACAATCAGTCCAACGATCGAAAGAGTCTGCCAACAAAGAGGCAAGGGTAACTGGCAACGAGCGAATTGTTGTGGCTACTCACTGGACGTGTTCCAAGATCCGACGTAGCAAGATGAACTTATCCGCTGATGCTCTGCAAGAACTACGACAAAGCACTGTTTCCTTCGGTGGTACCATGAAGAAGTGCATCCAGCAGCGACTAGGAAAAACTGACATTAGTGCGCCACGAGAGGATACGTGTAGCTGAGCTAGATAGAGTTGGTTCATAATCGTCAGCACCTGAAAATCCTCAATACGTTGCATATGGTACGCTTTTCGAAAACTCCTATCCTTGGGCCACCTTTCCGCAGTTATAGTTGCTGCTGATCATCGAGCTAGATTTCTTTTTTTCGTGGCGCGCTTATTTTCTCGAAGTACCGTTCGAAGCTAGTCCAAGGCGCTCAGAGAGAAGTTCTGACCATGAAGACCAAGATATGGAGAAGGAGGACGGTAGGGTGGCCACAATGATGGTGCAATTGCAAAGTGACCTCCTTCATCATACACCAGCATTTTATACAATTTGCACGGCGTAGGGACATCATTATAGCCAAGTCGACTAGCTATAGTTTTAGTTAGTTTCTCCTTTCCCGAGTGTCACTCTGGGTTCCTAACCTCCACTTAATCAGGTGCTAGTTACCAACTTTTTCGTCCATTATAGTGTCCATTTCCGTCCGAATGGAGATTTATCACATTTAGCCACAAGATTTTCTGCTTGTTCATCACACAGAGGGACTGAAATGGCTCCTACTCCACTGACAAACAGGCCAGCGACTGGAAGTAAAGTATTCACTTTCCCTTCAAAGGAATATACCCCCTGGCATTGTCATCAGCTCTGGTCATTAAATTGCTGATCCGTTTGTAGCATTCTCTTGATGGAGTTGGCACGTCTTGTGGTGCATCTTTGCCTCCGAACCATCACTTGTTGTAGCCAAAGACTTGGTAGTTTTTGATATTGTTGCCACTTGGCAGAGTATAGACCCTCGACGTCGTCTCCGGATGAACTTCCACCTGTTGCTTGCTCAGCTCTCTCACGAGCTCCTTTGATACCGAGTGGACGAATTACCCTGGTCGTGAACTTGCGCGCTATCTGCTTAGTATGAACTATTCGACAGTTAATTCACAAATGGCAAATAGGTTTCTAATAAGAAGACGGCTAGGTTTTGGATGTCTATTTACGAAAACCTGATCGACTAATTCTTGACTCGCTTCTTGTGAACTTTCGGGAACGTGACGAATGATTTTGAGTTACTGAGAATAGTACCCATAACTTGTTCGTCATCACTGAGAAGAGTTGCTTCATTTAAGGAGCGTTTATTATCCGGGACAACCAGATAGTCTAGAATCTTGGTTGCTGCAAGAGGCACAACAGGTTGCAACAAAATGGCTGCGAAACAGCACATGTTAGAATTTTGCAAAGGAGGTGACAACAGTTATGAGATCTTACCACTCATGCGTGCTGCGTCAATAGACAAATACAACACCGTATCCAGTCGCTCTTTTGTGGCTCTGTATTCTTCGGACGTCATGTCTTCCGCGTTCTTGAGTGTCTTTGAAAGAACCCACGGTTCCATAATCGTGAAATATCTGCAGTACGATAGTCAGTAAAACAGTATTACCACGAGAGAAAATGAGTGCCATACCGATTGACATCATGAAGGAAAAATACAATTTCTTCTAAGCCGCGTGCAAACTAAAGCACATACATAACAAAATATTAGAAAAAGATAATACCATACGCACCAATACAAGTCGATGAGAGCTTACATCAGGTGAATCAAAGAGCTTTTCGACCTTGGTAGCAAGAGTTTGTCCTTTGGCTACCAATTCCTTATCTTCTGCCGTGAGACGATCAATTCGAGGGCTCTTCGGTACGATACCTTTCATGAGTACCGACTTGCCCGTGCTTCGAGAAACCAGATTGCCCAGTGTGTCAGCGAGCTCGCTGTTCACACGGTCCTCAAGTGTGTTTGCGTTGAAGTCGCCATCATTCGTAAGCACCCCTTCACGCAACAAAAAGAAGCGTACGAAGTCTGACCCATATTTCGATAGCATTTCGTGCGGGTCCACCACATTACCGAGACTTTTAGACATTTTGACGTTGCCAACAGTCCAGTGGGCATGTGCCACCACTTTCTTCGGCAAAGGAAGTCCTGCTGCCATAAGGAAGGCTGGCCAGTAAATGGCGTGGAACTTGAGAATATCTTTGCCCACGATATGGTAATCAGCAGGCCAGGCACGATCAGCATTGCCTGGGTATCCGGCGCTCGTAAGATAGTTCGTCAGCGCGTCCAACCACACATAAACACAGTGTGTGTCGTCATCTGTGAGGCATACCAGTTAGCTCCACGAGCATATAATCAAGAAAAATACAGCTTACCGGGCACTTTGATCGCCCACTGAATCTTCTCACTCAATCGGGATACCGACAAGTCTCTCAGTCCTCCCGTCACCGCGGCACGCACTTCATTGAACCGTGATTTGGGCACAATCACGTCCGGGTTGGCATCCAACCACTCAAGCAGTCGGTCCTGGAAAGCTGAAAGTCGAAATTTGTAATTTTCCTCTCGCAGCATCTCGACTGCGTGTCCGCTTTCCTTGGACACTTTGACAACATTACCGTCAGCGTCCTCTTTGTCTTCCACCTGCATTTCTGTAAGGAAGCTCTCATCCGACTTGCAATACCACGACTCGTGGTTTCCTAGATAAATGTATCCATTATCCCGAATGGTCCTCCAGAAAGCGTCCACCGCCTCGTGATGGTCCTTGTCGCTTGTACGGATAAAGCGAGAAGGGTCCACATTGGCCTCCTGGAAGATCTCCTTGAAGCTTGACGACACGTTATCACAGAAGACCTTGTAATCCGTCGTACCACTCTTCTCTGCCGCTTCTTGCACCTTGAGTCCGTGTTCGTCTGTGCCTGTAGTGAACAGCACGTCGCTGCCTTTAACCTTGTGCCAACGAGCGAGAGCGTCTGCGAGGACGGCCGAGTGCACGTGGCCAATGTGTGGGGCAGCGTTCACGTAGAATATGGGTGTGGTGATGAACGTCTGCGTGGGTTTGGCACTAGTGGAGTGGTGCGCAAGAGAGCTCAAGCTGCGCGGACGAGCGATAGAACGACGCAATCGCAGCATTATGATACACACCAAGTGAACAACCACCGCAAATCAAACGATAGACATTGTAGCGAGGATTTCAAAATAGTGACGTATAGATTTTTCTAGCTCAGGTATTATTTTAGTCATGTGAGATTTCACGACGTTGATGGTTTGAAAATGAATACTACTGCTCAATGAAGTGGGGCCTGATTCGTATGATAGGTACATGATTCCGGCGGTTATGGCACTCTAGGATCCGCGATATCAATGAACCTTGATCACCACGTCTAGTAGTTCATCGACCAGATCGTTCACTTTTCAATTCTCCTCCAAAAGCTCAAGTCACCTCAAAACAAAGATGAACATTCGTCTCGCTGCTTTCATCGCTGCACTTGCCAGCCTTTCTGTCGGCATTGATGCCGGTCGATCAGGCAGCTGTCCGTTCGGTTTCGACAAGGTCGCCTCTGTCAAAGAGCAGGACCGTCAGATCTCTAGCGAGCTGTACGATGCCAAGAGCTGCAATGTGATCAACTACGACCTCGTCAAGAAGGATCTGGAGAAGCTCATGACGGACTCGCAGGACTTCTGGCCTGCCGACTTTGGCCACTACGGTGGACTTTTCATCCGTCTCGCATGGCACTGCAATGGCTCGTACCGCCGTGCTGACGGTCGCGGTGGCTGCGACGGTGGTCGTATCCGCTTCAACCCCGAGCACAGCTGGGCAGACAACACCAACCTGGACAAGGCTCTGCGTCTGCTGGACCCCATCAAGACCAAGTACGGCGATGCACTGTCGTGGGGTGACCTCATCGTGCTGTCGGGAGATGTTGCCATCAAGAGCATGGGTGGTCCCGTGCTGGGTTTCTGCGGTGGACGTCGCGACGATGTCGACGGCACAAGCAGTCTGCAGTTGGGCCCGTCGGCCGAACAAGAGAGTGTGGCGCCATGTGCTGTCGACGGTCAGTGCAAGGAGCCGCTTGGCCCCACCACTATGGGTCTCATCTACGTGAACCCCGAGGGTCCGATGGGCAAACCTGACCCTGTCGGATCGGTGGCCGACGTGCGTGACACCTTCAAGCGAATGGGTATGAACGATCGCGAGACGGTGGCTCTGATCGGCGGTGGTCACGCCTTTGGTAAGACGCACGGTGCTTGTCCGACGGGTGCTGGTCCCTCTCCGCTCGAGGACCCTGAGAACCCGTGGCCTGGTACCTGTGGCGAAGGTGAAATGAAGGGCAAGGGCAACAACACTTTCACCAGTGGATTCGAGGGTTCGTGGACGTTCACGCCTACTAAGGCTACTTCAAGGGTCTAACAAACCTCGAGTGGGAAAAGTTTGACGGACCTGGTGGTCACGTACAATGGCGCCCGGTACCGGACACGAACCCGCCAGTGCGCATGCTGACGGCCGATATCGCGCTGCTGCAGACGAAAGCTATCTCAAGATTTCGAAGGAGTTTGCCGCCGACCAGGCCGCTCTGGATGAAGCATTCTCGCACGCTTGGTACAAGCTCATGTCGCGTGACATGGGCCCGGTTGCTCGTTGCCGTGGTAATGATATTCCTCCTGTGCAGCCGTTCCAGAACCCGCTGCCTCCGACACCTGAGACGCTGCCGGACTTCGACGCCGTGCGTGGGGACGTCCGTGAGTTGCTGAAGAAGTCGGAGGACAATGGTGCTCTGTTCGTTCACGCTGCTTGGCAGTGTGCTTCGACGTTCCGCATCACGGACTACGCCGGCGGTTGCAACGGTGCCAAGATCCGCTTCCCGCCCCAGAAGGACTGGCCGGTGAACGCTGGTGTGGACAAGATCATCGCCACGTTGGAGCCCATTAAAAAGAAGTACTCGACGCTGTCGACCGCTGATCTGATCGTGCTGGCCGGTCAGGTGGCTCTAGAGGACGGCGGTAAAGTGAAGATCGACTTCCTGGGTGGTCGCACGGACGGTGAGAACGGCGACGGCGATGACATCCTGGCCCCGCGCGAGTACTACAACTCGACAGTGGTTGCTGTGCGCGACAACATCAAAATTTGGGTGTGTCACCGGAAGAGGCTGTGGCTCTGGCCGGACGCCCGCGCAGTGCTATTCAGCAGAAGGAACTCGGCTACAGCGGCTCGTACGGCAACAGCTCGACTCTTCTAACGAGTACTTCAAGGTGTTGCTGAACGAGACGTGGACGTCGGTGTCTGCGAAGGAGTTCAAGGCCGAGGGCAAGGACATTTACATGCTTGACACGGATGTGGCTCTGCTGGACGCGCCCGAGTTGAAGAAGTCGGTGGAGAAGTTCGCCAAGGACGAATTCGCCTTCAAGAAGGTCTTCTCGTCAGCCTGGAACAAGGTCATGACGGCAGACCACTTCAACGCCGACAGCTACTAAGTTTGCGTAGTTGCTCTACACTAGAGTCTCAGATGAACCGATAGTAAATATATGTTTGCCAAGCACAACGTTGGAACTTGTTCACTTCAACATGAAGCGACCCAATCATAGCGAAATGCTCGGCGGGACGATGTGATCCACTCACTATCGATTTAGCACAACCAAGCAACATGGCGTGGGGTTGGCGCCGTCGATACAATGACTATGAAGATGAAGACCGGGAAGATGAAAAACCGGATGAGGGAGAAATCTTTGGCAATGGCAAATGGCCGTTTGGGGGTGAAGGCCAACCACGTGACATCCCAGTCCCTTTCGGAGCTGTCGTTCAGCAGATCAGTGAGATGTTGTCTCGAGCAGATAACAATGCGGGGGAATATTCCTTTGGAGGACAAGCCAGCACTTTACCTGCAGCTCCAGGGCTTGATGTCAATGGGGTGGGCCTTATTCCACTTCCGTTGACGGAGGAACACGCATTAAGTTGGTGGTTAATGTGATAAGTCTCCGTTTGGGAGGAAACTCGACACGATGACGGACGAAAATGTTCGCAAAAGTTGGCAACTGGCACCGAATCAAGTGGAGATCAAGAATCCACTGTGGCACAGGGGATCGAGAAGTTAAGCGACACTATCGCAACGAGTCGGTTCATTGGCATGCCACGGACGGCGACAGCCACGGTAGCTCCTCCAAAATCAACGGAGCTGAAGCTCAACTTCTTGAATCCTGGACGAGAAACGTTTTCAGCGCTATGGGCGAACCATGGAAATAGTACATTCGAAGGATACCTTGGCAATGAAGGAGCGAAGAGAAACACCACGTACTCTAGGTACGCTCTAGTCGCTTGGCCAGTAGCAAGTGGCGTGGAAAATTCGTTCAAGTACATCAATGTCAACGCTACAGTTGGTGTTGGTGTTGCTCAGCTAGTGTTACTCAATGCAGCAGTTGAAAAAGCTGCACAACTTCTCGAGAAAGGCTTATGTGCGTCGAATACTCTAAAACTGGGCTATTAGATGCAATGACAGCACTCTCGTCAATCTCGTAGTGACGAAATTCGCTCATTCCAAGGTGAGGTGGCTGAATAGTCAATTGCAAGGGATTTTCATGGAGGTGTCTGACGCCTACACGTTCATGCGCATTCTGCAGGGACAGCACGTGTCATTTACCGGTGTACAAGTCAGAACTACGCTGTTGTGACGATTAAAAAGCGACTTGACAGAAAGAGATCGAGACCGTCATGCCAATGACTGATGCGATTATTTGTTGTCGCAGTGAGTGGCTAACCAGCCAAATTCGTTTGTTGGATGTCCCGTTCTCGTGAGAAATGCTTCTTGCAGTGTTTCCTGACAATGCTCAAATCGAAGAAATTTGAGGAGGTTTGCATGAGGCGTTGACCACAAATCCTTAAGAATGCGTAGGAGGCGAGTACCTTTGCCTCCTGACACATTGATAGATGTCCATGTGGAGACTGTAACGCTTCGTTTGACATGAACGTCGGTACGTGCGGAACCTTCGTGACGATTTCGAAGACGAGGGAAGGGTACAATGAAGCACAGGAGCAAATAATACCAAAGAGCTGAAAGAACTACAGAACGCTACAACAGAATCGCGATGATATCGAGATCGGGGTAACGACTAAAGCTCTGAACTAGAAGATTTTGAGTAACGGGTGTTTGGATAACTCGAATTGATATCGAGACGACACCAACTACTCGTGCAATACATGTCGGTTCTTTCTTTTGCTGCTTTTTCCGCAGTTTACAATCTTGATTTTACGAGGTTAAGCAGTCACCCACCATGGTTTTCGCAAAGCAACCATGCACGCAACTATTCAAAGGAACTGCAAACACACTGTGGTGAATGTCTGGAAATCAGTCTCAGTTCGCATTGGTTAGAACTCTACTTTGACATCTGGTAATTTACCAGTGGAAATTCTGACGCCGGTCAAAGCGTACAAGCTGCACTTAAAGCCCCTCTTACGCTTTGGTCCGAGCACGTTTCGGAGCGGGGCCCTCCTCAGTTGTAGCGTCACCAAAACGATCAATCAAAAGTTTCAGCTCAGTGTGCATCCCCGTATCACCATACTGCTTGTTGAACCATGTTCGCGTCTTGGTGATTTTCACATACGTATCCTTCCCTCTACCAGCAGGTTCCATTGTGAACGAGCAATTGATTTGTTCGGCATTGTTGGCGTACTTGCGTGCCGCAGGAAGGCCGCTGAAAACCCGTACCCCAGTAGTGGTTATGGACTGTTCGGGACCTCGTAGGAATGCTTGAATACG
This sequence comes from Phytophthora palmivora, assembly GCA_008079305.1. Classification (NCBI taxonomy): domain Eukaryota; phylum Oomycota; class Peronosporomycetes; order Peronosporales; family Peronosporaceae; genus Phytophthora; species Phytophthora palmivora. The sequence goes on from VOQZ01001885.1 coordinate 62,615, forward strand.
AGCGTTGTCAGGGAACGCCGCGCTCGGCATCTCCCAGGTGAATGACTTCTCCGGCCGTCCTTGAACTTGATTCTTTAGCCACTTGATACGGGCAGTGGTGATCGATGCAAGCACAATAAACTTCTCGTCCGATGCATCAACATCACCGATATTTTGCGAGATCGCATCGGTCACCGGGCGGAGTTGAATAGGATCCACTTCCGTGAATTTGTTCCCCAGCGTATCAATCGTGCACTTGTCTGCGCTGCGAATTGTCCATTTCCAAAGCGATCCAAGCGCCTTGGAAGAGCATAAACGCTCAGTGCGGAGATTCACGGCGTTCTTCACAACAAACGATAGTAGCGCTTGTTTCGCAGGTCCATCATCCAGTCCATCGAGAATCTGCAGTGATACCGCTATACTGGAATCACCTGTTTCTCTAGTGTATCGGTAGGGTTCAGCCTTCTCCTCCAGTGAGCTCAGCATCGCTTGGCTAATGTCACTCCATTCAAAACGATTGATTAGCGCGATGATGGTTGGTACGATATTATCCTTGGTCTTCACATTGCTGCAGACCTTCGTAAAGAACAAGTTCACCAGCATCACATCATCCGCCTCGAGCAGGAGATCACACAGGGTCTGCGAAAACTCCATTGACACCTGCTTTTCCGTCACCATCTTCTTACCTACAGCATTTATGAAGCTGCGAAGCGTTTCAGGAACGACCGGTCTCTGAGCTTTCAATGCCTCAATCGCAGCACTAGAGTTGATCAACCCCAAGGTGTTCTCCACGCCGTTTGCAACAGGCCAGGCGACGAGTGCGTATCGAGAATACGTCGTGTTCCTTGTTGCTCCTTCATTACCAAGGTACCCTTCAAACGTACTTTCACCACGTTCTTCCCATATTTGGGCCAATGTGTCTTGGTCTGGGTTGAGGAAATTGAGTTCGAATGCAGTTTGTGACGCAGTGGAAAACTTCTCCCCACTCAAGGAGTACCACGTGATGGATTCATTATGTTCATCTTCTTCCCAATCACCACCAACATCATAAAAGTGCGCATCGTGCTTCAGGTCTGCGAAAAAGAACTGAAGTTTCTTAGCTGGATCAACTAGCTTGTTCGCTTCGATTAGAGCATCAACTCGAGCGCGATCAATACCCTTCAACGCACGAGAGCCCATACCCGTAATGCTCTTCTCCGTGTACTCGTGTGCCAGCAACAACGAAAACAACTCATCTTCTGGGCCCATGCAGCAAATGGCACTTGCTAGTTCTTCAGTCATCGATTTGTCCGGGTTTCTCTCCAAGCCATGCATGTTCGATGGCAAACAAATCGAATAAATGAGCACTAGTCTGTAGCCCTTCGTCACTTTTTCCAGTGCATGCTCTGCGTCTGCATAGTGCACCGCATAATGCGGCAAATTTGCAGACGTACCATCCGTTTTCCCGAAATCATGGCGATGTTTTACTTCTCCACCTCGATACACAATCAAATCTCCACCTTCATGAAGACTCGGTAATTGAACCACCATCGTGGCCACCATGCCGTCCTCCTTTCCGTATCTTGATGTTTCACAAAGTGACCTCCTTCCCCATACACCAGCATCTTATATAGTTTGCACTGCATGGGAACACCTTTATAACCCAGTCGACTAGCAATAGTTTGACTCAATTTCTCCATCCCCGAGTGCCATATGGGTTCCTAATCTCCACTTGATCAGGTGCTAGTTGCCAACTTTTACGGACATTTTCGTCCATCATGGTGTCCAATTTCCGTCAGAATGGGGATTTGTCACACTTTGCCACTAGTTTTTCTACCTGTTCATCGCAGAGCGGGAGTGCAATAGACCCCACACCGTCGATAAAGAGGCCAGGGGCGACTGGCAATGTGTCTGCCTGGTCATTGAAGGAATATTCCCCAGCTGCGGCGTCTGCTGCGTCTTCAGGTCCAATGATATTGCTGATCTGAGCGCAGGCACCTCCGTTGGGGACGGGAACGTCATCAGGTTTGCCTGTCGATCCGAATGGCCAGTGGCCAGACTTGAAGATGTCGGCCTCAGTGGGGTCCGAGGCGTCGTAGTTCCCATATTCCTCGTCGTCAAACCAAATCATTGTTGGCTCTGAAGCTACCGGTATTCCAAGCGGTAAAATAAAATAAATTACGGTCGGAAAATTCAAATCCCTGAACGTGTATGTGTTTTTATTACTTGTATGCACAAAACATTTGTTTTCGTGATAAAAACTGCTCGATGCATACATCATTTGACACTACATGACCTGTTCCACACGAGGTCGCTTTCTGGGATTTCCATCTCCACCGTAGTGGCTTGACAGTTGATTCAACTCTTCCTTGAATTCGATCAATTTCTTTTGGTGCTGTGAGAACCACGACATCGTCTTGGTGATGATCACATAGGCATCTTGACCTCGACCCTGCGCTTCCAAAGTGAACGAAGTGTTCATCTGTTTCTCACGCATCCACTTGGCTGCATAGTTCCTAGCATGTTGAATGCCATTGAAATGACGTACCCCAATGGTGTCCATGGACACGTTTGGTCCCCGTAAGAAAGCTTGAACGTGGGCGTTGTCGGGGAAATAGGCGTCCGGCATCTCCCATGAAAAAGACTGGCCTTGTGCTTCCAATTGACTATTCAGCCACTCGATTCTCTTCGAGACGATGGCGGTCAAGACACGAAACCTCTCATCAGATGCGTTGATATTCCCGATATGCTGTGTAAACGCCTTGATGACTGGTTTCAGTAACCTCGCCTTGGCTTGAGCGAATTTCGTCGCTACGATATTGAAGAGAGTGCTGTCATTGTATTTGATCGTCCATTTCCACAGGAGATTCAGGGTATTGGACGCACACAAGTCTTCCTCGCGAAGTCGTGCAGCCTTTTCAACTGCTGCATTGAGTAACGCAAGCTGAGCAACACCAACATCCAGACCATCCGCTATCTGCAGTGCCATCCTGATGCCTGAATCGTCGGCCTCATGAACGTGCAAACCCATACCGGTGGGATCAACTGTTCCTCCCAGAGAGCTGAGTATGTCATGGCCAATGTCATTCCAGTCAAAATGACGCGCTAGTGCAGCGAATCCATGGGCAAGACTATCTTTCGTTTTGTAACGACTCAATCCCTTGACGAAGGTGTTGAAGAACAAATTGACGAGGGTCAAGTCACCTGCATCGATCAACAGCTCGCACATGGACCGGCAGAATCCGACTGACACAGTCTTTGGTTGTTCCCACGATCGTGAAGGTTGTGCTTCTGCTAACTTTGAGCAAACTAAGTTCATGAACGTACGAAGAGTGCCAGCATCAACAGGTCTCTGAGCTTGCAGAGCATCAACTGCAGCGTTGACATTGATGTACTTGAACGAATTTTCCACGCCACGTGCTGCTGGCCAAGCGACTAGAGCGTACCTAGAGTACGTGGTGTTTCTCGTCGCTCCTTCATTGCCAAGGTATCCTTCGAATGTACTATTTCCATGGTTCGCCCATAGCGCTGAAAACGTTTCTCGTCCAGGATTCAAGAAGTTGAGCTTCAGCTCCGTTGTTTTGGAGGAGCTACCGTGGCTGTCACCGTCAGTAGAATACCAATGAATCGACTCGTTGCGATCATTTTCCTCCCAAGAACCACCGTCGTCATAGTAGCTGACGTCATGGGTAAGTCTCGCAATGAACAACTGCAATTTCTTCTCTGGAAAGACAACAGAGTTTGCTTCTTCGAGAGCTTGAACCCGCGCGCGATCAATGCCTTTCAACGCGCCAGAACCCAAATCGACGATGCTCTTTTCGGTGTATTCATGTGAAAGAAGCAATGCAAAAGACTCGTCATCTTGACCCATTCCATTGACCACTCCAGCCAGTTCTTCACTGAGGCTTTGATCGTGGTTTCTCATCAAATGACGCATGGTTGGAGGCAAGCAAATCGAATAGACTAACACAAGGCGATATCCACTCACGACTGTCTCCAGAGCATGCTCCGCATCTGCGTAGTGCACCGCATAATGCGGCAAATATGCAGCTGTGCCTTCTTGCTTCCCAAAATCATGACGATGCATTAGCTCACCACGTCTGTACACGACCAAGTCTCCACCTTCATGAACACTCGGCAATTGCACCACCAACGTCGCCACCATGCCGTCTTCCTTCTCTGTATCTTGGTGCTTCACAAAGTGACCTCCTTCTCCATACACCAGCATCTTGTACAGTTTGCACTGCATTGGAATATCTTTATAGCCCAGTCGACCAGCGATAGTGTCGCTTAACTTCTCAATCCCCCTGTGCCACAGTGGATTCTTGATCTCCACTTGATCCGGTGCCAGTTGCCAACTTTTGCGGACATTTTCGTCCGTCATCGTGTCGAGTTTCCTCCCAAACGGAGACTTATCACACTTAACCACCAACTTAATCGCGTGTTCCTCCGTCAACGGAAGTGGAATAAGGCCCACCCCATTGACATCAAGCCCTGGAGCTGCAGGTAAAGTACTGGCTTGTCCTCCAAAGGAATATTCCCCCGCATTGTTATCTGCTCGAGACAACATCTCACTGATCTGCTGAACGACAGCTCCGAAAGGGACTGGAATGTCACGTGGTTGGCCTTCACCCCCAAACGGCCATTTGCCATTGCCAAAGATTTCTCCCTCATCCGGTTTTTCATCTTCCCGGTCTTCATCTTCATAGTCATTGTATCGACGGCGCCAACCCCACGCCATGTTGCTTAGTTGTGCTAAATCGATAGTGAGTGGATCACATCGTCCCGCCGAGCATTTCGCTATGATTGGGTCGCTTCCTGTTGAAGTGAACAAGTTCCAACGTTGTGCTTGGCAAACATATATTTACTATCGGTTCATCTGAGACTCTAGTGTAGAGCAACTACGCAAACTTAGTAGCTGTCGGCGTTGAAGTGGTCTGCCGTCATGACCTTGTTCCAGGCTGACGAGAAGACCTTCTTGAAGGCGAATTCGTCCTTGGCGAACTTCTCCACCGACTTCTTCAGCTCGGGCGCGTCAAGCAGAGCCACATCCGTGTCAAGCATGTAAATGTCCTTGCCCTCGGCCTTGAACTCCTTCGCAGACACCGACGTCCACGTCTCGTTCAGCAACACCTTGAAGTACTCGTTAGATAGAGTCGAGCTGTTGCCGTACGAGCCGCTGTAACCGAGTTCCTTCTGCTGAATAGCACTGCGCGGGCGTCCGGCCAGAGCCACAGCCTCTTCCGGTGACACACCCAGAATTTTGATGTTGTCGCGCACAGCAACCACTGTCGAGTTGTAGTACTCGCGCGGGGCCAGGATGTCATCGCCGTCGCCGTTCTCACCGTCCGTGCGACCACCCAGGAAGTCGATCTTCACTTTACCGCCGTCCTCTAGAGCCACCTGACCGGCCAGCACGATCAGATCAGCGGTCGACAGCGTCGAGTACTTCTTTTTAATGGGCTCCAACGTGGCGATGATCTTGTCCACACCAGCGTTCACAGGCCAGTCCTTCTGGGGCGGGAAGCGGATCTTGGCGCCGTTGCAACCGCCGGCGTAGTCCGTGATGCGGAACGTCGACGCACACTGCCAAGCAGCGTGAACGAACAGAGCACCATTGTCCTCCGACTTCTTCAGCAACTCACGGACGTCCCCACGCACGGCGTCGAAGTCCGGCAGCGTCTCAGGTGTCGGAGGCAACGGGTTCTGGAACGGCTGCACAGGAGGAATATCATTACCACGGCAACGAGCAACCGGGCCCATGTCACGCGACATGAGCTTGTACCAAGCGTGCGAGAATGCTTCATCCAGAGCGGCCTGATCGGCGGCAAACTCCTTCGAAATCTTGAGATAGCTTTCGTCGTGCAGCAGAGCAATATCGGCCGTCAGCATGCGCACTGGCGGGTTCGTGTCCGGTACCGGGCGCCATTGTACGTGACCACCAGGTCCGTCAAACTTTTCCCACTCGAGGTTTGTTAGACCCTTGAAGTAGCCGTTGCCCCACTTAGTAGGCGTGAACGTCCACGAACCCTCGAATCCACTGGTGAAGGTGTTGTTGCCCTTGCCCTTCATTTCGCCCTCGCCACAGGTACCAGGCCACGGGTTCTCAGGGTCCTCGAGCGGAGAGGGCCCAGCACCCGTCGGACAAGCACCGTGCGTCTTACCAAAGGCGTGACCACCGCCGATCAGAGCCACCGTCTCGCGATCGTTCATACCCATTCGCTTGAATGTGTCACGCACGTCGGCCACCGATCCGACAGGGTCAGGTTTGCCCATCGGACCCTCGGGGTTCACGTAGATGAGACCCATAGTGGTGGGGCCAAGCGGCTCTTTGCACTGACCGTCGACAGCACATGGCGCCACACTCTCTTGTTCGGCCGACGGCCCCAACTGCAGACTGCTTGTGCCGTCGACATCGTCGCGACGTCCACCGCAGAAACCCAGCACGGGGCCACCCATGCTCTTGATGGCAACATCTCCCGACAGCACGATGAGGTCACCCCACGACAGTGCATCGCCGTACTTGGTCTTGATGGGGTCCAGCAGACGCAGAGCCTTGTCCAGGTTGGTGTTGTCTGCCCAGCTGTGCTCGGGGTTGAAGCGGATACGACCACCGTCGCAGCCACCGCGACCGTCAGCACGGCGGTACGAGCCATTGCAGTGCCATGCGAGACGGATGAAAAGTCCACCGTAGTGGCCAAAGTCGGCAGGCCAGAAGTCCTGCGAGTCCGTCATGAGCTTCTCTAGATCCTTCTTGACGAGGTCGTAGTTGATCACATTGCAGCTCTTGGCATCGTACAGCTCGCTAGAGATCTGACGGTCCTGCTCTTTGACAGAGGCGACCTTGTCGAAACCGAACGGACAGCTGCCTGATCGGCCGGCATCAATGCCGACAGAAAGGCTGGCAAGTGCAGCGATGAAAGCAGTAAGACGGATGTTCATCTTTGGTGGTTGCGTGACCTGCGACCCCCGAGGTGAATCGAATTGTGATATTCGTGCGAGCAGCGCTACAAGTTGAGTGCCTGTAGCCGTAGACTTTTCTGAGACGTTTACTAGCAGCGGACTTGGTTGTTCGCATGGTTTAACATATGCACGTGTTGTTCAATCGAATTGATGAGTCACATTCGATTGATACCTAGCACTGTGCATTACGGAGGTCTTTTGAACCATCGGTTTGACAAGAATCACGCGTCTGGCAGGTTAGGATTAAATGCAAGATTTGACCTGGACCGACGGAACGAGCAAAGATAATTTATCGCTTTGCTTTAGAGACGACAGCACGAAAAATATTGGATCTGAATGTTCGGTGAGCACGCAATTTTTGAATCGGGAAGTTTACCGACGGAGATTATGTCCAGTGATTCTTCCTTACATGGCACACCCTGAATGCGAAAGTTTTGCCATGATGCATCCTTCTCGGTAAGAATCTAGCCCCAAGCAACCCATGTATGATTTTTATTCTGAAAAATTCAATGTGCTACCATGATGTACTTTCACTACTGCATTAAAAACATAAGAATATACATTATATCTATTGAATCACTCGCAACCATTGTAGGTAGTCGTTGTCCAGGTTTGATTCGCACAAACTTGTTGAATTCCGCCTCGTAATTATCAACCATTGTAGGTATATGAAACCTTCTTCAAGAAAAGTTCCGGATTTCGGCTTCGACAAGATTTGTTGCTTTCTATTATACTCAACTTGTAGTCCGTAATCTGGTAGTGGGGCTTCTACATACGTAGGTAAACTGTTTTAGCACCCACAATCTCAATGGGGATGGTTTAAGCGCGTATCCATAATAACAGTTAGTAGTATTGTGCTGCCTTCCGTATCGATGCTACCATACATGCAAGTATATACTGAATCCATCGCTCGCTTTGAAGTTGTTGCAGTATTACATGGTACATGTACTCCACAACCGAACAAATATAACCCTTACGCCCCACTCCCACGTGCCGCTTCAAGTACGGCCGTAATCGTAGGTGAGAACACCTGTTGTAGGCACTGTCTAGTAGACATTGCCTACTACTAATATCGGTAATGACTTAGCAGATGATCTAGACCCTAATCTAGGTATGTATCCTTCATGCTTTCCTACTAATAGTACTGTACACACTTCATGGGTGATTTGCTCTCAGTTTGTAGACCTTCGAATGATACCGCCCACGTCTTCATAAATCACTGCACCAGAAAACATTGTACAGTTAAGCGAAGCAATACTGTAGAACTGCCTTCATAATCACTGTACCAGAGCTAAATAACAGCCGATATGCGTTAACATGTCTTAACAATCACTACAATCTTTAGCCAGTGTTAAACGGCTACCTACCTGTATTGTTGTTTGTTTGAACGGATGCATGTCCTGTGATTATGGACCCCATTAACGACTAGGACGATATCAACGTAGCACGACCAGCTGTATATGTAGCTGGTAAAGTGGTGGCGTGCGAACTTTTAGACCAAAAACATCCCCTGCTGTTCCACAAGAATCAAGAACATATGTACTGTATGCAATCTCACTAATGAACACATGCTCTAAACAAATTTGGTGTTTTAATGTAATATTGAGGTGTTAAATTACTTCAGAATGTAAATTTACCCTATTAATTTATTGAGGTTATTAGATATGCGGTTCTTTCAAAACTACCGAGATATACTAAACATTTTAACTCTTTTCACGATTTCTCGACAATTTGATGTTGAGCTCATCCAAGTGTTTGTGTACGGTACTGCAGCTAGAGCAGTCCCGTAGTTTTCCACAGAAGATACGTAATACGACAGGCAAAGCGTGGTGATCGATCCACTGAGTCGTGTGCTTACCAATTCGTCAATGGCAAGTAACCCAATTACAGGATCTTCTCTTTGTAGCGCTCAAAATATGTTCACAACATGCACGTTTCTCAAAATTAAACTACATGTATAGAGTAATGCGTGTTATTAGAGGTAACAATCTCTTCCTAGAGTTTGCTTTGTGCTACTGTACTGGAATTGCGTGCCATTGTTAATCCTGGTAAAGTAATGGATACCGAGCTGGTCTTTGATTTGTCTACGGAGGTTATAGATATCGATGGATGACTTGAGTGTTCACTTAGATCGGGCAAATTCGGAAGTGGTGCCCTGACCATGTTAGTTTAATGAATACCTAAACGCCATTGAAGTCAGTATATCACATACTAGTATGTGAAGTTTTGTATTGCTATTTATTGGTTAATTCCTTAGTTAAGGAAGGTAGCTCACTCAAGTATTACTAGTGAATAAACCCAAATTCATCACACTTGAATTAGAAATAAACCGAAATGCTCGAGAGACAACCGCATCGAAGCAAGAATTTCGATCCGTCAGGGCATTTCACACATTTTACACACGAAAGATCTTTGCTTGTTTTGTGAAACTCTTCAACTCCTTCAATACAAAAGTTTAAGTAGTTTTACTTAAACTTAGTACTCAAATAGAATAGAATGTGTTGTAGCGTTGAGAGGTTGACCTCGGAATAACTGCTACGGCGAAACCACTAAATATTTTCACTAAGTTGTTGAAATACACACACGGTGCTAACTACTGTAGCACGCGTATCACCTTCCAAGCCTTTCGTTACTCATACCGTGCTCGTTTCGTCGCACCTCTGATACTACTTCCACCCAATCTGCTGATAAGGCGATGGAGTTCGTCCTTGTATGACAGTAAACTCCGATCACTTTCGGAAAATACAGCCCTAGTCTTCGTGATGGTCACGAAAGAATCTTTGCCTCGTCCACCAATTTCCATCGTGAATGAAGCGTTAACTTGCTTGGTGCGCATGGTCTTGACAGCATACTTCCGAGCGTCAGGGAGGCCGGTAAAAGTAAGTAGTCCCGTCGTGGTCATGGAGACATTGGGGCCTCGAAGGAATGCCTGAATTTGGGCGTTGTCTCTGAATTTTGCATTGGCATTTCCCAGGTCAACTTGTCGTTAGTCTTCAGATAGTTCTTCAGCCACTGGATTCGAACAGCTACAATAGACGCTAGTATAGCAAACCGTTCATCTGATGCATCGACATCATCGATGTGTAAGGACAAGAGGTGGATTGAATACTCGATATGTTTGAGCTTCATTTGCTTCACTTTGTTCGCCAAGGGTTCGAGAAGGTGCTTGCTACCATTTCGAATGGCATACAACCACACTAGTCCTCTCACTGAGGAAGAACACAGTCTTTCATCACTAAGCAGTACAGTTTGACCCAACGCATATTAATAAGCTCTTGCTGAGCCAATCCATCTTCCAACTCGTCGACAATTCTTAGTGCTGGTTCCATACCAGAACCTCCACTCTGTGGTGCGCGCCCCAACAACAAGATTTGTTTTCCTCATTCTGAAATTTTCTACTAAGGCATCATATGCAGACGATATCAAGTAGTGACTCGACGATGGTTTCTTTTGAGGAAGATTTCCAAGATTCTGTGTTTCCTTTTGGTGGTGAAGGAGACGGTCCTATTCCATCAGGTGCTTCCTGTGCCAAAATCAGTGACATCCTTGATTTTGCAGGTACCGGTAATATGACTGCAGAACGTTCATTTGGAGGTGAAGCTAAGAGTTTGCCAGCTACAGTCGGACTTTTCGTTGATGAAGTGGGGGACATATCCGTACCCCTCATTTCGGAGCAGGCAGAAAAGCTGATCGAAAAATGTAAAAAGTCATCGTTTGGCCACACTAGTAGCCCGGAAATTGATGAAAATGCATGCAAAATCTGGCAACTGGCACCAGACCAAATGAAGATAAACAATTCCAAATGGAATTCTGGAATTGAGGAGCTGATGCCATCAATTGCAAAGCGCTTCGGCTACGAGAATATTGAACTAAAGTATGAATTGGTCAAGATGATGGTGTATGAAGAAGGAAGTCATTTCGTGAAGCACCAGAACTCTGATAAAGAAAAGAGTGTAATCGCAGCATTGGTGGTTCAACCGCCAAGCAGACATGAAGGAGGTAACCTCGTCGTTTATCGAGACGGAAAACAACGATACCACCACGATTTTGGTGAGGAAGACGGCACAGCACCGTTTACACGCATTACGCTGTTTATTATGCTGATGCCGAATATGCATTGGAAAGGGTTACAAAAGGCTATTGCCTCGCTTTCGTTTATTCCATTTCTCTACCGTTGGAAATGTTGGAGTATGGAAGACATCCCGACATGCCCACCATTGATGACTTGGCTGATGCAATTAGTGACATGGAACGGAGCAAAGAATCTTTTGCTTTGATGCTGGATAATAACTATACTAACTCGAAAATTATGAGTTTGGGATCTGGTGCTTTGAACAGAACCGATTGCAAGAGATTTCAGGTTCTTGATGAGGCAAATTCTGCTCTACCCGTAGATAAGAAACTGCAGATCTTCATTGCGAAGCTGTCCCACAAAATTGTTTCGCATCCAAGTCCCCTTGATAATGACTGGCAAGAATATGAACGCAGACAAGCAATTCATTTGGTATACTATGAGCGGTGAGGATTTGGCCGCAGTATGGACAGGAAGTTGACAATAGAACTAAACTTCCTAAATCCTGGGCAGGAATCATATACTCAGCTCTGGAATAGAAGAAGTGACGAGGTGGAAGAAGCAGCAGATGAAGTTCCAACAAGAATCATTAAGTATTCAAAATACGCGATTGTGGCATGGCCTGCAACTCAACACGTTGAAAACGCCTTAAAAACCATGTCAGTGGAGATAGCTGTGGAAGCATTGGGAGATAAACAACCTATAGATGGCGTCGCGCTACGCAAGTTTCTAGATGTTGCAAGTGCTCGACTTGATTCTGGAAAGCCATCTTGGGAGAGGGATGACAAAGCGTCTGTGAGGTTTTGCAGAACGTTTTGTGATCTTTTGGTATATGCGCATGACATCGAGCTAGCCAAGATGTTCTTTTCTCAGTTTTCCCTCGACTTGGGATGTTGAACGTGAATAAAACGCTGGTTCCAGTTTTGACGAAGATTTTGAATAGTTTTGAGTGGAACGATATTGGCGACACAATGCTAGACGTACTTGGAAATCCAACAGAGGAAATCCAAAAAGAGGCTTGTGGTGTTTCACATTTGGAAATGACACTGCTGATTGTGGATAGTTTAGCTGATGGACCTGCGCAAGAAGCACTATTACAAATGGCAACACAATTGTTTATCAGTGAAATTTCCAATATTTCACCCAACGCCACGAGTATCCTGTTGAAGCACATTATCCAGTCTGACAAGAACAACAACTTTAACAGTATAATACGTGACATGGAGACTATGCATCCGAGCAAGTTGGGCCAAGTGATCGCAGCATATTCAAAGTATTTTGACGAGTTTAAAAACACTATCGAAATGTGTAGCGCGCATGCACATATTACCAACAGACGGATCGAATGGCTTAACCAAGAAATTGACGAGTTTGATACAACATTTTCGTGGGCGATGCCTGAAGCAAAATTCCCTACTGAGTGGATCGAGAAATTCCTTCGAGGATCCAAGTTCTCCGTGAAGAATACCAAATTTACCAGTCTACCCGAAGCACGCAAGTGGGCTGACAAGTGCGTACGCGAAAATCAAAATGGTGCTTCTTTTACGATGAAACCTGCTGGGAAAGGCAAGGAAGCGCACGTAAAGATCACAAAGACTCGGAAGTGGTTTGACAATCACCAAAAAGAGCTGAAAAAATATAAGAAAGAACTGATAGGTCTTCAAGCGCTCTATGGAGAAAAGGATGCAGGCAGGTTGAAGAAGAAACCTCGTCTTGCGTAAATATGCGAAGCTTGAACTTGTGCGAGATACAAGTGAGGTAGCGCATTATGGCAACTAGTTGGATTAACACTGGTATTAATGTCACGGACATTGCTAGTCGAACCATCTTATCCATTTGCTGTAGTTTGCGAGCTTGATTCTACTAGAAATTGTCGTGATTGAGATATAGCGGCCTTTTCATTCTAAACAAACAGGATCTAGTCATTAAACTGTCCTCGTTGAGGACTCCTCAACGTCAATCAACATACTTTCAGTAATTGGCTACAGGTTCCTAGCCTCCACCACATAATTACCAAACTTTTTAAAATATCGTCACTACAAGAAGAACGGGTAACTTTGCTTTGGTCTTAGTGATCTGATCTACAAACTCTGGTTTTTGATGAATCTGTTTATCATCTCGAGTGCGACTGCTGGTTGATCCTTAGGTACCATGTGACCAGCCTCGAAAACGCGAAAGAAGGTAAACTGATTCCTATAAGAGCGGACAGATCCAGCATTAATGGTGTCAATTTCTCCGTCCACGAGGAAGTCATGCTCCTTCGTAGCGATAAAGTCTTGCTGATGTCTCCATTTGAGTTGTTTCATCCATGATTCACTCCCTTACCAGTTGCAGATCAAATCTGCGTCACCGTTGTAAATCAGTACACGAACGGATCCATCATTCAATAAGTCGGCGACATATCCATCGAAGTTCGTCATCAGATCAGTGGAGTAGTGCACGCGATTGGAATCTGAGCACTGCTGCCATAAGGATTCATGGCTGGGCAGGTTGAGGTATGCGCGAACATATTTCGAGTTGAGATACGCTGAGACCGCAGTCATGTTGTAGCACTTCACCGGATCGTTGGAGATACATTCCTTACGGATATCGTACTTGTTTCGGTGCGAGTCGTCCGTGACATCTAGGAGTGCACTTAAGCAATAGCGTAAAGCTCCAATGCATGCAGTACTATTTGTTTGGCATACATTTAGAAGTTCCTTGCAAACCGGCACAGCTTCCTTTGCAGAGGTCAGCTTTGTGGGGCCAAGCAAGTTGATGTCGTACGAATTCTTGGTTGCCATGTCCACAGCATGGGGCATCTACACGTGAAAATAGTAAACGTTAAAACTTGAATCTACAGACAAGTCTTAATGAATACATACCTGGACGATAGGATTGACCAGACCATTGCCGATAGCAATACCCTGAAGGCTGATACGAATCGTGGCGTTCGCCTTCAAGACAATTTGGTTTTCTGCCCAGATATAGTGGGCTGCTGCCGGAACGTAGTGGCTAGAGTATCCCTCACCAGCCAGGAACAGAGCTCTTCCTTCAAATTCTGGGTGTTTATCCAGGAATCCCTGCAGGAACCAGTACACATTTTCCTGTATTGTTTTCACGTTGAATTGGATGTCGGAATTGCTACCGTACGAGAAGCCAACGTTCGTAGGTTGGTCCAGCCAAATGACGTTCGCTTCAGCCGTCCACGAGTGCGGATTCAGTGCTGTCGTTGCGTCCGGGTTGATTCGACAAGGTCCGTTCTCCGTCAGCAGTGCGGCGAGACTGGAGCAGCCAGAGCCACCTCCAGTCATCCACAATACCAACGGATCAGTAGCTGGGGCTTTGCGCGACTCAAAGAACCAGTAGAAGAGATGGTCGTCCACGTTGTTGGACAACGTGATGTAGCCCGACTCGCTCTTCTCAGTCCCGCACTGGAACCAGTTCTTGGCTGACGGAGCTGGCGTAGGATGGAGCTTCGTAGCATTCCGAGGCGTTAGATCCGTGTGGGGCTGTGCAATCTGCACAGGGTGTTCGTGCGTTTCCTTGCTGATGTTTGTCGTCGTCAATACAGCCAGGACCATCATGACGAAGCCGACGACCACGAGTCCGGCAAGACGTTTCTTGTGTTGATCCTGTGGTGCCAGTTCGCTGTCACGCAGTGGTGTTGTCTCGGTCACCATAGCCTCGCTGCGTATCCACCCACTCGAGTCGACCGTAGCTAGTACAACAATGAGTACAAGTGACGAGTGCAGTGTCGGACTCCATTCTAATGCAATCATGTGATGTGAACACGTCGAAGTTGCCAAAACTGAAGATTTTCTGCTTGGTGTGCCACGCACGTGTCTGTCGCATGGATCCTGGATGTGTGTCAGTGATCGGCAAACCAGACTGGAACTGACGGTGCAGGACCGGCTGCTTTCATTGATCATCGCATCAATTCCATGCTTTCTCCCGTCAGTGGCCACGTTCGGAGGCTGTTAGAGTGTACTTGAAGCAAAGAGACCACACTATTCACGGAAGCACGGCAAAAATGGCATTATTAAAGTGGGAACTACCAGTAGATGAAAAGATCAGACCCATCAAGCACCAAAAGGCAGCGCCATGCAAGCTCAGAGCTACCAGTGAACGAAAGTTTAAAACTGGCCAAATGACCTACTGAACCAAAGAAATCAAGGTAGTCGTCAAATCACATCCAAACATTTCCTAGTTGGACAGTGTTTGAATTTAGGCGCGAGTTCTGCTATCTATCACCACCCGCTTCAATTTCTAGAACTGCATAATTGCATTTGCACTACTTTGAAGTGTGGACTAAAAAATCAATTGCCCCCACTGAATACGTCCAGTGCTGTTACAAACTGGTTCACTTCGCTGACTAAACCGGTTGTCGTCCTGGTTGCTTGTTTGCGATATGAATCTGCAATCTTTCTTGGAACCACGAATATGAAGTAAAACTGATCCGTGTTGAGGCGAGCATCATCCTTCAACCACTTGAGAAACTTGTTCATTGGCGCAGCTTTGATACCATGGTCCTCGTTGAGTGTCATCTGCAGCCCGTAACACTTGTTTCCATCTGAGATGAATGCATCCAGCGCTCCAAACGTTTTCGATGTCGGCCGGTAGTACGTCCAGCCCTGAGCAAGCTGTAGTTTGTCAAGAGCAGTGAAGCGTACCGTTTGCATCTCTTGTGGAATGGTCAAATCGTCCAGAGTTGTCGAGCACAGCGAGCGAAAGTGTAGTTCTTTCTGCTGGGGCAGACTAAACCATTTGTGGCAGAGCATCTCGTATATCTTGCCGCGGATCACAGACGTACTTCCCGAGTCACCATTATCGTGAGTTATAGCGAATTCCGATATTTTATCGAGGCTCTCTCCATGCACTTTGGCAACAACCAATTCGGCGATGTGCTTGGACAGAAAATCCAAATGGTAGTCCGCGCGAAAATCAGTCCGGGTAGGTACCATTTTAAGAACACGGTCGCTATAGTTTTCCTCCTTCACAGAGTGATTGCTTCTTGCATAAGAAATGATGTCCATCGCACTGAATGAGTTGACTGCCTCAACCAGTGTATTTTTGACGTTCACGTTAGACGCTCTCGTGAAGACGAACCGAGGAATTCCACCGAAGATGTCGTATCTCGAAACCAAGTCGTCTTCGGCAAGTTGCAAGTTATCGGGAAGCAATGAGTTGTACACTCTCAGCTCCTCCAAGGTCCACGCTGGCATGATATACGTCCCCCCGTCCACTTTTGCGAAATCCTGTACGCTTTTAACATCAGGTGCAGCAAACAAAATCGAGACTCCGCTCCAGCCAACAAGTTGTGTTGATGTTGCCTCGACAAGCCGGAGCACACGGCGTTGCGTCTGCAGCGAAACAACATCCTCTCCGTCCAATTCAACAAATTCCTTGCGTTCGGCATCGTACTTGCGAAAGTCCGAGCCATAGTTCAACACCAACTCGTATGGGAGCAGCTTCTTAACATCCTCTCGCTCACCAAGAATGAGTTGAAAGATGCAATACAGGTAGAACCGACTCTTCCCAATACCGGGATTCCCCGTGACAATCAGGTTAGAATCCTTGCCTGGTTCACTAACCTTGCCTGGTTCAACGTATTCGAAGCTTGACTGTACTTCCTTCATCAACTCGGTAAAAATCACACGATACGCCTTCCTCTCCATGATCACTTTATATTCGATCTTTTTGTGCGCCAACGGAGGGAAATCTCTCATCTCGAAAAACCTCGTAACTTGGTTGATCTCTTCCTTGTTCTCGTCCACTTTGCGCTTCTTCGGCAGCGGAAAGGAAGACTTACCAAACCATCCATCCGCCCGACAGCGTTTCCCCTTCCCCGGAACCACCACCAGCACGTGAACTTGGCCTTCACCCGGTTGAAAATTATCGCCAAAGTACTTGGGGTTCTTGATCCACAGTGTGGGATTCATCCACATGCAGCCTTGCGGGTTTCCACGTTCATCTAGCGCCACAGCTGCCGCGCCAGCCCCATCGAGCCACGCGCCGTCCGCCGTCTTCGCCAGGAAGAGCTGCAGGTTCTTTGCATCGACATTCTTCAAGTCGTTCGGCTTCTTCTCCTTGATCTCTTTCTTCAAGTATCCCACCGTGTCGCTCTCATCTACCCTCACCGAGAACGCGCTGCCCGCCACGCCAACGATCGCACAGAAAAGCTTCACCATCTTTCCTCGAGCTGGCAGATTCTGGAATGAGGAAGAATGTCAGGGGTGTTATGACAAGCTAAGAAGATGGATTGAGACTTGAAGGAATAGGACAAGAAAGAATACCACCAGTGAGCATGCCTAGAAAGAAGTCGGTTGATGGAGAAGACTAGGACTAAGCTAACTTCACGCACAACAATCTAATCACTTTTTGAAATTGCTTTCAATTCCCCAGTGACACATCAGGGGAACTTCTGGCGTACTTAAGCGGACATGAAGGTGTGTGACATAATTTTTCAACCACGCCACGTCGCGCTTGTCCGAACTAATCCCTTGAGGTTAAAATCTGCTGGCGTAATGTTCTATTGCTTTTATTAATATAGTTTGAACGTTGTCGGTCGAGCGGTCCTTAGATCCAAAAGACGTGGCTCTCGCTATTATTTAATATAAGGTGGTCGAGAGGCTGATGGTTGAGCGGTTCTAAAACTACCCTAATATCGAAAAGGTTCTGCTTTCTCAAAACGACTCCTACCCCAAAAGAAGAAAATGACGGTATAGTGTGCCGCTACCTACTACTCTCCAGGTCCGTACACGTTGTCATGTGACTGTTGGATTGTGCATCGAGACCTGACGCAGTTTGAAGAAAGCTTGAGAAGCAGAGAACCAGGTCACTATATGAGAGAGGGCAAAGGCCCATGAGTGTTGGTCAGTGCTCAGGTAGGAGCAACTAACACCAAGAAATTCAGTCTTCATATTTTCCCCTCTTCGTAAGGAGCTTGTCGGAGCTATTGCAGCTTGTCGGAACCACAACAGGGTTATGAGCCCAAGTGGTGGTGGTAACGCAGGCATGAGTAAGCCGATGAAGTACACGAGCGAGGGAGTGCCGAAGAACTGGCAGGGTAAGGATTGGCCAACGTACAAATGGGCGATGATAAATGTTTTCAAGGAGAACGACCTGAAGACGATTGCTAATGGGACTTTAACTAAGGCAATGCTCTCCACGGCAAGTGCAGAGGATCAGGAGAAGTTCGAAAAGAAGCAAATTAAGATCATGCGCATGATTGGGACGTCTGTGCCGCCCGAAGTTCTTCAGCAGATACGCGACAAGGAGACCGGATCGGAGATGTGGGCAGAGCTTTGCAACCTTTTTGAAGGGAAGCAGAACGAAGCGATCAAGGCCTACACGATTCGTCGCTTGGAGAACGAGCTCTGGGACAAGAAGCTCGCTCCTGGAGGAGATGCAAATCTCCATCTTTGCAAGATGTTCAGCATAAAATCAGAATTGGTAGGCTTGCAGCGCACTATTGAAGGCAGTACGATGGTGGACATGCTGTTGGAAAGTTTGCCGGAATTGACTGAGTTTGAATGCCTGAAATCTTCCATTCGCTATGGGGCTGACCCAAGTGTGTATACACCGGTGCGAGTTCGTGAGTTAATTCTTGCAGCTTCTGCTCGTCAGAAAGAATTCAGAACCAAACGCCAGGGAAAGCAAGGGGGCCAAAAAGGCGGAGGTGGCAAAGGTAACGATCCGAATAAAGGTGGAAATGGCAATCAGCAGAACAAGACCAATGAACAGCGGAAGATCCGGCTGTGCTTTGTCTGCGGGAGTGATAGTCATATTAAAGCAAATTGTCCGGAGCGTGAAGAAAAGAAAAGCGGTGCTGGGGATGGTGAATCCAAGCGGAAACCGCAGGGAAATTTGACACTCAGCCAAGTGGACAATGTACCGTCACAGATAGTGCAGCAAGCTGCAGATCACGGAGTAGTGACGGGATTGATGACTGCTGAGGCTCATCTGGAGCACGAAATAATGTACGAGTTGAATGGTCATGGGGCAGGAATTGATGAGAGGCTTCTGGAGATCAGTGATCGAGAGCCAGCCGAGGACAACTTTAGCGGTTGGTGGTATTTTGACACTGCATCGAATTCTCACGTGGTTGGAGATCGCTCGTGTTTCGTGAGCTTCACTGAGGACACGTCGCAACTACGGAGTATACGAGGGATTACACCGACTATTGCAGCGCGTATTGCTGGTGTCGGAACTGTTGAAATGACCACTGAAGTGAATGGAGAACAAACTGTGATGTATCTGGAAGATGTTTTCTACATTCCAGGGGCTGAATTCGGACTATTTTCACCCGGATTAGCACATGAACAAGGGTTTGACTTCACGTTTGATCATGACACTCAGGACTTCACTATACTTTGGGAAGGGAGCGCCGTGGCTCTAGCGAAGCCACAAGAAGCAACTTGGGGTTTCTTAGGAGTGCATCCACGACAGTCAAGAGTGGAGAGACCGGTTGATCGTCGTCCACTGGTAAACTTTACAGTAGCCGAAGGAGTTGGTACTTTGGCATTATGGCATGAGCGCATGTGTCATACTTGCCCTCAATACCTGAAAACTATGGTGGATAAGGGGCTAGTGAAGGGCATGATGCTGACTCAGCGTCACCAGGAAATCTGCGATGCTTGTCACTTAGGAAAGCAGAAGAAGAAAGGTCATCGCAAGAAACTTGACAGAGCAACTAAATGGCCGAATCAAGTGGTGTATGCGGACCTGCTAATCCCTAGTAAGGACAATCGGACTCGGTATGAAGCCGTACTAGTTGTAATGGACGGATATTCGAGATTCGTGAAAGTGTACTTGTTGACGAGCAAGAAGAGCCCCACCGTGAATAAGCACTTGCAGGAGTACATACTCTGGGCCGAGCGCCAAGCCGGACGGGATGGAAACGGTGCTGCTTACAAAGTGAAGCGAGTACTGACGGACAAAGGTGGTGAATTTATCAACAGAGGGATGGGAAACTGGTACGCACGGAGAGGAATTGAGCACATCCAAGTGGGTCCAAAGAGTTCACAATTGAATTTGTGTGAACGAACTCATCAAACCTTGGTGGATATGATGAAGACCACGATGTTGCATGCGGGATTACCTCGAAGTTTGTGGCCAG
Source organism: Phytophthora palmivora (assembly GCA_008079305.1). Classification (NCBI taxonomy): domain Eukaryota; phylum Oomycota; class Peronosporomycetes; order Peronosporales; family Peronosporaceae; genus Phytophthora; species Phytophthora palmivora. Next base: position 82,708 of record VOQZ01001885.1, read on the forward strand.
AAGCCCTACGGAATGCTGTATACGTGAAGAATCGAGTATACAATCGAGGAACTCAAGGAGTGCCATATGAGATGATGTTCGGAATGAAACCTGACGTGCATCACATTCGGAAGTTTGGTTCGTTGGCGTACGTGCACGTGCCAGATACATCGGGAAGACGCAAACATGACAACAATGCCAAGATTGGTTTTGTGCTCGGATATGAAGAGGATGTTGTAGGCTGTAAAGTTTACTTTCCAGAGGAGCACACCGCCAAGTTCGTGTCTGACCTACGTGTGGCTGAAGATGTAGTGTACAAAGACCGTCATGATAATGCCGTAGACGAAGATGATCTGAAATCGTTGCACTTCACACGTCGTGAGGATCAGGACGTCGAGCAGGAAACCACCCTGGAGATGGCTACATCCGGGACACAGTCCATGTTTAGCGAGCAAAATTCCGTACGGTCTGTTGAGCTCGTGGGAGGCGAAGTGGATGTAGTGATTGACAGAGAGCTCGAAAAGGGCGTCAAGCAGGTAGACACGATCTCGAAAGAACTGGAGACTCGGCAGGACGACGTTGGAAGCACAAGAGAACTTAGTAGAGAGGTTCTTGCACCCGAAATCAAGAGTGATGGTCACGGTGATGAAGCTTCACGTGGTGAGTCAGTTGTTAATGCTCACAACCTGAGTACTAGTGTTCTGGAGAGCGATGTGGCAAGTGATTCTGGAGACCAGAGAACGGATGACAGTCTTGGGAACCAGAATGATGACGTTGAATCTGTGGCGGGAACGCGTGGTTCATCGGTAGCAGACAGCGTGGGGGATGATGAGGAAGAAGGATCGCTGGTTGATGATGACATTACTGTCGCAAGTGTGTTTTCGTTTGCTGAGAAGGCTAACTCAATGGAAAGCGACAACATGTCAAGTGCGACTGGGCTTGAAGAGGACTTGGAAACAAGCAATGGTTTGGAGGATGAATTGAATGAGCATCACCATGTAGTTGTGGACAATGATAACGCACAAACCGTGGACACTAGTGCTCAAATTACTCCAAATGCTGCCCGAGAAACTGGAAAACGTGCACACCGCGACGAAACTCAGTCAGAGGAGGATCGTATCGAGCAGGAGGCTGATAAACCGGAGGTGAAGAGGACTCGAACTGGACTTCGAGAGGCACACGAAAGACGCCGACCTCGACGGTTTGATGACTTCGTGATGAATGCTACGACATCACGGATCCTGGACGGAAACGGAAAGCCTATACGCGCATGTGAGGTGAAAGTCCCCAGGAACAGACGTGAAGCACTACGGTCAAAGTGGGCAAGCTTTTGGCTGGAAGCAGAAGCAGAAGAGATCGCTGCACTGAAGGCGAAGGGAGTTATCCAAGAGATTCCAAATGAGAAAATTCCTGAAGATGCTAAGCCTGTGAGCACGATGTGGGTCTATGCATTGAAGTCGGATCACCAAGGATACGTGATCAGATTCAAGGCTCGCATTGTGGCGTTGGGGAATCACCAGCGACCAGGCATCGACTTCAAGGAGACCTTCGCGCCTGTAGCCAGAATGGCATCGTTCCGATTGTTGTTGGGATTGGCTGCACTACTGGAGTTAGAGGTTTATGGAGGAGACGTGAACGCTGCCTACCTCAACGCCTGGCTAGGGATACGCCAGTATCTACACTCCATTAGTGGATACCCGTGCAGACTGAGTGGACATTCCTATGTTGTACTCAAGGCTCTGTATGGACTAAGACAATCGGGTCGAGAATGGAACTCGGAACTGAATGATTGGTTCATCCAGCGTGGATACCAGAGATCGTTGACGGAGCCGTGTTTGTACTACCTGTTCGAGGATTACACGATTGTATACGTGTTAGTATACGTTGACGATATCTTGGTGGCAACAAACAGCAAGCAGTTTAAGGGCCAGTTGTTCATGGACTTGGACAACACGTATGGACTTAAGGATCAAGGGCTGTTGACGCAGTACTCAGGTGTGGAAGTGACACACACGCCGGAGTACATAATGGTTAACCAAGGCAAGTACGCAAGAGAGATTCTTGGAAAGTTAGGTTTTGAAAATGCGCATGCAGTGGGGAATCTAATGGAAGTAAACTTCCGGCTTATACCTCTTGGAGAGAAGGAGAGTGCTGACAGCAGCTTTCCGTACCGTGAGGCTATTGGCATGCTCATGTACCTGGCTACCAGTACCAGGCCAGACTTGGCTTTCGCCTTGGGCCAGTTGAGTTGCTTCGTAGCGAATCCTTCGTCGAAGCATATTGGGACTCTAAAGAGAGTGTTGCGCTACTTAGCAGGGACTCTGGACTATGGAATTAAGTACGAAAAGAAGAAGAACAACTCAAAGGAGTTGGTGTTGCAGGGCTACTGTGACAGTGATTGGGCTAACGACCCAGATCAAAGGAAGAGTACCACTGGATTCGTGTTTACGCTTGCTGGTGGAGCTGTAGCGAGGATGTCACGACGGCAATCTGTCATCGCTTTGTCGACCGCAGAAGCGGAGTACATTGCGGCGTGTGAAGCCACGATGGAGGCGGTTGCTGGTAAAAATATTTTACAGGAGCTTTTACCGCAGCACAAGGTGAAACTGTGTGTGGGAATTGACAATCAAGCGGCTCACGTGATGGCAACTAATCCTACCTACAGCAGACGGACTCGCCACATTGAATTGCGGTGGCACTACGTTCGTGAACAAGTGCAAAAGGGCACTGTGGAGTTGCACAAGGTGAAGGGTGAAACTAACCCGGCTGACACGTTCACCAAGCCCCTCGACAAGAAGCGACTGAAGGTGTTGTTGCAACTTGCAGGGATTGAAGAAGCAAAGTAGTCGAAGACCAGTGTTCGGCCTCGAAAACCGATCTTCGAGAAGGGCGTGTTGGATTGCGCATCGAGACCTGGCGCAGTTTGAAGAAAGCTTGAGAAGCAGAGAACCAGGTCACTATATGAGAGAGGGCAAAGGCCCATGAGTGTTGGTCAGTGCTCAGGTAGGAGCAACTAACACCAAGAAATTCAGTCTTCATATTTTCCCCTCTTCGTAAGGAGCTTGTCGGAGCTATTGCAGCTTGTCGGAACCACAACAGTGACTCGAGCACAACAGTGCTTCCGCCCTTCGTGCAGTCCACTCCTTCCTTGTCCACGAATCCACCAGTAGCTTTCGAGGAGCGGCACACGAGGATACGGTACTCTTTTCCATCAGCCGGCTTGGACTTGTCATAACCGCAGCACTTGCCGGTAGATTATATTTCGGGTCTTTTGCGGGTCTGGTAAGGTGTCGGGTCGGGCATGGATATTTAGGTGGTCGGGTACCGGGTCAGACTGACCTGCACCTGACCCGTAAAATGCACGTTACAGTTTCGGGAAGTAAACTACAGTACCCAATATTACCGGTAATACCGGTAATACACAATTACCTCTGTTAACAAGTGTGCCCTTTTAGTATATGTTATGACAGTTTTTATGCGTATATGCAAGCGCGAGGATAAATCCACTTCAGTACAGCTTCTACCTAGCCCTACTGGGCATGGTTGGATCTAAGACGTACTCAATTGAACAGCTGGCGTTGTAGATTTGATCGAAATTTTTGGATATCAGCTCCCTACTCCACAACCGGCAACATGGAAGACGTTCAAGAAGCTTGCCCATTCAAGACAATCATGCAATGGCAGGGTCATGCATACACCAAGGCGTACGCTTCCGGGCGCAAAACCACCTATAGGTGCAGCTATTACCGCAGTACCAAGTGCAAGGCTCGGGTTGATGTGATGGCGGATGGTTCCTATCAAAACGCTGTTTCTCACACGTGCGGTAAAACTGCCGATACGTGTCCTGCTAGCAACGCCAAAGACGGTCTGGCAGTAGCTATTGAAGACATTGTTGATGACATGAAAGCGGAAGTCGACGCGCTTGCATTGGCAAACCTAGCGCTAGTGCCAAGCAAGATTTGGGAGCTCATCCGAGAGCAATTCACCTCGGCACGAATGGTTCACGGCCTAACCCGAGACCAAGTAATCAGCCGTGTCTACCGCACACGCAACAGGCACTTCGGTTCTACGATCTACGGACGTGTCGAGGTTCCACCTCTTTCGCTGACCAAGGCATGTGATGCTACTTTTTTTCAGTTTTACTACACCTATGTGGACGGCGGAGAAGTCCAGCACATCTTTGGTTGGGGGCATCCTGCGCTGATCCGGCTGCTATCCTACAACCAGACTGCACTCTACATCGACGGAACCTTCCACTGTGTGCCCACTCCGTTTTATCAGTGCATTGTCGTCATGGTACACGATCGTGGGTCAAAGTGCTTTGTCCCGTGCATGTACTGCCTCACGACCAATAAGAGCGAATGGACGTATTGGCACACTCTCCACTGTGTTCAAGCTACAACCGGAATAACGATGGATGTGGGAACAGTGTCATGCGACTTTGAGAGAGGCCTTATTAATGCGGTGGGAGATCAGTTTCCTGAAGCCAACATTATAGGCTGTCTCTTTCATTTCATGCAAGCAGTACGTCGTAAGATACAGAAACTCCACATACCAGGGGAAGAGGTTACTGGGATGATGCTGCGTGGCTTCCTCGACTCTCTGATCGTGATCCCCCATGACCGCATCGACCCCCACGGAATCAACTACGTGATTGAGAAGTTCAAAAGCGCGCTGCGTAAGCGCGGAACGGAGTACTCTCATGCGAAATGGGTCGAGTTCTGGGCATACTTCCGCAAGACGTGGTGAGACGTATACGTCGCATCTGTGGGATGTTCATGGTATGCAGCGGATGCTTGTTAACCGGACGAACAACCCGCTCGAGCGATACAATCGCGAGCTTACCGGGGCCTTCCTAACAGCCCGTCCGAACATTCCAACCTTCGTAGGCGTGATTGGAGACCATGCTTCACACTACGTCACCCTCCTGGAAGATATAGCCCGCAACCGAGCTCGTGCGCCACCACACGGGGTTTACGTGATTCCTTAAGGCCTCACTATTTAGATGACAACGCCGGACAAACAGGTGCCCTCGATTGCGTTTTCTACTGCTCCTTTTTCGGTTTTCGATGGCCTCGTTGTTGCATTTCGTTACCTGTATTCGAACCTACCCATGCCTATATCTCAGTAGTATCCTGCGTTGGCATACAGGGCGGGAATTTCTTGCAGTGCTTGCGATATCCTCCAGCGCTGTAAGTCTTGCCGCACCGTAGATACTTGCGCGGTGCTTCCTTGGGTCGATTCTTGCGGATGCGCACGTGGCCTTCGGGGTTTCTTGAACAGTAGAACCGGTGCTGACAAATTGTCGCCGATGTCGCATCATGATGTCCGCAGTGTTTGCACGTAAACTCGCGTTCATCGACGCCAGCAACTATATCCGGGACGAACGTGACACCTTCGATGGTTACGTAGCGGTGCAGGCGAAAGTTGACCTTGGAGTAGCCCACGCCGCAGTGAATCAAGTCTCCACGAAAAAAAGAAAATACACCAACCAGGTTGAAGCTCGATCACAGACGCTCGGCCAGGGTCACTATTCTGATAGCAGCCGTCGAACACATTAAGCTTCGTACCCTCCTCCTACACCACAATCATACTGCACGGGATGGTCCCTGGGTACTTATTCGCAACCTTGGCAATCGCAGCAGGTGTGTAGTCTTGATGAGGATCTTGTTCGCGTCCAACATTTTCCGATTTCATGAACGGGTACACGGTTGGCACGTACTTCCGATCGTGCAAGCGCACAAGGAAGGAAAGCTCTTGGTGGAGCATCTTCATTTGCGTCCGAGAACTTTGAAGCTTGGACCGGAAGGCGAGAGTGCTTGCGATTGGGGTCCTCATCTTCACCTCCAACCTCTTTGAACACTGGGATGTATTGGCGTGCCGCTGCTTCACTTAAAAGCTCTGCAACTACATGTGATGGCAGGTGCAGCTTGGAAACATGGTAACCCCACGGAGGTAGTGCTGGACAATCGGGTGTCATGTTCGAGGCCATTTTCAAACTGGAACGACCTATGCGTTGAGGCACGGCCAAACGTTTCAAGGCACGGCCAAACATTTCAAGGCACGACCTAACGTTTCAAGGCGCGGCCAAATTATTTGAAAGGCACGACCAAATGATTTGAAAAGGCGCGGCCAAATAATTTGTTTCGTTGTTACCGGTAGTGAACTAGTATCACTATACTAGTGGGGCTCTAGATACTATTTCTCTGGTAAGGGTCTGGTTCGGGCATGAAAACAATTATATATTCGCTGCAAAATATCCGGGGGTCTGGGTCGGGGTAAGACTGACCCAGCACCTTACCAGACCCGCAGAAGACCCGAAAAATATCTAACCGCACTTGCCCTTCGACATAAAGTGTGACGGGGTCACACGAGCACCTTGCTTGAGGAAGCGTGCTATTAAGAGTATACAAACTCTAAGTGAACGGCGGTTCACTAGTCCCTGGTCGTAGGGGACTTAATAGCCAGTTTAGAGTAGATTTTAGACTGATATATTTATGGTTAATTAGGTTCATTTGGCCTGTAATACAAACTCCTAATTAACTATACTTTACTCTAATTATGCATATAAAAGGTAGGTCAAATGCTATTGGTTGGCCCTCAGCCACCTAGACCCACGTGGCAGTAGTGTGGTCCACACCATAGTGTGTTCCACACAACTCCAACAGAGTATTAAAACAAATACCCACAGAAGTATATCTACTTCTAAAGGCGGTACCCTTTCTAGGGTACCCCTTCATGTAACCCCGTTACAGCGTATGTTAAATTTAAGTAACCGAAACTATTTATTAGGGAATAGATTGACGACTGCAACGCAGCTGCCGCTCCGTATCATACGATGTTGTTTGGACTTCTAGGCCAAGGCAACTTAGTAATTTGCAGTGTGGCAGTTCAGACATTGCGCCAGCGCCAGCAACAGCGCAGAGGGCATCTCCTCCAAAGATGCTCACCATCTTCCGGACCGACTCAAACTGAGAGTCAGTCAAATGAGGGAACTCCCCTCTATCCATCCTGACTTACCTTGTAGGAGCCACAGAGGATTCAGGTAGTCAATCTACCCGCGTAGGTGTGGATTGATTACAAGTACTACTAAGTGTGACGGGGTCACACGAGCACCTTGCTTGAGGAAGCGTGCTATTAAGAGCATACAAACTCTAAGTGAACGGCGGTTCACTAGTCCCTGGTCGTAGGGGACTTAATAGCCAGTTTAGAGTAGATTTAAGACTGATGTATTTATAGTTAATTAGGCCCATTTGGCCTGTAATACAAACTCCTAATTAACTACAATTTATCCTAATTATGCATATAAAAATTAGATCAAATACTATTGGTTGGCCCTCAGCCACCAGACCTACGTGGCAGTGGTGTGGTCCATACCACCCACGAGCGAGTATCTAAAACGAATACTCACAGAAGTATATCTACTTCTAGAGGCGGTACCCTTTCTTAGGGTAACCCCTCATGTAACCCCGTTACATAAAAAGATAGTAGAATTCACCATGGTGGAAGACAAAGGGACCTTCCAGTACCTCAAAGTTGGACGTAAAGCCAATTTGAGTCGGAGCGGATCTCGACAAAACTGGCGGATCACGTATGTGAGTCTGATGAATTCCTTGCCAGTAGCTGCCGAAAGTTAGATAGAAACTCCCGTCCACACTAATCAAGTTTGGGTCGATGGCGTTATACGGCTTGCTCGAATCGCTGGTGATGGTGGTAGAGCCATCGTCTTCCCACGTACCAACGTCGAGGGAGCTTGACCGAACCACATCAATGGCAGAATTCTGTGTACCGAAGCTGCAAACTGAGTAGTAGAGGTAGTAGAAGTCACCGACCTTGCTCACATCACATTGATCATACCACCAGACAACACAAATAACTGACACCTTTGTTGCTTTCTATTATACTCAAACTTGTAGTCCGTAATCTGGTAGTGGGGCTTCTACATACGTGGGTAAACTGTTTTAGCACCCACAATATCAATGGGGATGGTTCAAGCGCGTATCCATAATAACAGTTAGTAGTATTGTGTTGCCTTCCGTATCGATGCTACCATACATGCAAGTATATACTGAATCCATCGCTCGCTTTGAGGTTGTTCATGTACAGTATTACATGGTACATGTACTCCACAACCGAACAAATATAACTCTTACGCCCCTGTCGTGAAGTCGAGAGGAAAATGATGGATAAGATATGCGAAAGGTGATCGGGATCCGGTTAAGGGACCTGATCGCAGATTGCACTACCCAGATATCCGGAATGGTACCTTCGGTCACCATAACGGGTACCTACCAAGATACGATCACCAAGACGCGATCATCTGAGGTATGATCTCTGAGATGCGATCATCCAAGGTGCGATCACCGAAATATGATCATCCGAGAAGTGATCACCCAGACATACTTGCTACTCCGACGATGTGGTGTAGCGGGATCAGCAAAATCTGCGAGATCGCTAGATCCAACTTCCCACCAATGCCCGGACACCGACTAACGAAGGGGGTCCTCCGATGATCCGTGATCTGCTGAACTTGCTCACCTTGTGTACCCGTCGGTTGGGCTGGATCTTCCTCTCTTGGTGACTGCTAAGTTGCTCGATTGGTGCTGGTTGAACGTCTTGGCGTGACGTTGGGGTCGTAGAGTGGCGTGGAAGTCTTCACACCACTCGCCAGTAGTAGATCCGGAGTCCAAGCGATTAGATCGAGCTTGGATCCGGCGGCCTAGATCTGGATCCGGCCTTGTAGTAGTTCCTTTGTATTGATTTCCCTTTATGCGGGGTCCTTTGATTGCTTGGCGCTTCCTATAGCGCGATCTTGATCGTTGAGAAACCGAAGATCTACCGGCTAAGCAATTAATACCGGGATCTTGGATCTGCACTTAGGGTAAGATACTAGGAGGTTGGATCTAGCCAATATATTATCTAGATATTATCAACCACCCTAGATCTATACACCTAAATCGCTATTAATACCGTAGGGCCAATGTAGTTCCCGTTTCCAGGCGCGTAGCGAAGCACTTGTGTCGTACGATGCAAATTCGGTTCTGATTTAATGTTAAGACCTATCCCATCCTGTATCCTATCCTTAACGACACATCGACTGATTACGCTATCCTGATCCTTGTCCTTTCTTGTCCTCACCATCCTGGCAGTCGACATCTTTGCAGATCACCTTGGATCTGAACCATAAACATTAGATCGCTAGTCGCAATGTTGTGATCTGGCCTTCTCTTATCTCCAATATCGTAGTCATCCACCATAATGTCCAGATCACACGTCTCCCGAGTCAGATCATGCCTTAATAAAGCTAGATCACGCTGATCCAATCTCAGATCGGCTAGATCTCCTTGATCCTGTTGATCTAGGGTTTCCATGCATGATCCGGTGACAATACTTCGTGATAATCATAATTATAACGTATCCGAGCTTATTCCATGCCGTTAACCCCCCAATCATCGTTCATCTTTGCCATAATATCCCTAGATCCCGGATCACTCGGATCCGCCTATGGATCTAGGTTCATGAGCCTTGATCCACATTCCCCGAATAGACCCACATATGTGAACCGATCTGGTCTTCACGGATATAGATTATAGCCTAGATCTGGACATCTAGGCTTAGATCACCAGTTTCCACAGATTATATAGACATACTGTTGCACCCATATTGCAATCACGCAAGTCCCACATCATCCATATCCATACGAGATCTTCTCAGCTCTTCGGATCCGGATACATGTATAGATCGCATGCCAATACATCTATCACGTCCCACCCAAGGTATCACTAATCTCCATCAATCTTATCCATCAACTGGATCCACCACCGGATCCACCCACATCAGCTTGTCATCTACTCCAATCACATCACGTCAGGTCCGATCACGTCCCAATCGGATCTTTCCTGGATATTCCGATGCCAAATCTTTCAAATCCACTTCACCACAGCCGCCTCCTGGTCGCCAGTTGTAGTTGCATAACAACTTCACTGCGTCCATTCTTCAAATCACCTTGCCAAGCCCAAGTCTCTTCACCTCTTCAGTCAACTATGTCAGATCACGGTCACGATGGATCACAACATGGATCTGGCCGCCACGATCCTCCTTCTCCTCGATCCGAGATCAGTGGGCCCACTGGGGGTTCACCTAAAGATCCGCGTCGATCTATGGTCGCCTTGCGTCGTCGAGTGTTGCGTTTGAGCGACGATCTACGGCTGGCCACCCGCCGTGCCGATGAGGCCGCGGATCAAAATCGTGAGCATGTCTGCTCTCTCGAGTCGCTCGAGATGATGTGCGCTACCCAAGGTCGGGAGATCGGGCATTATCGGGCTGAAGTTCATCGCCTCCGAGAGGAGCGTGATGCCCTCCAATCCTCCCTGGAATCCGATCGCATTATCGGTTTGGAGCCGCCTCAGCCTGCACCCGAGATCTCGGCCCTGGAGGCCCAGATCGCCGATCTCAACCGAGATCTCGATCGTCGGTCCGACGAGATCCACCAACTGGAAGCCCACATCGATGATCTGGGCCAAGATCGAGGCTGTCTGGAGTCTACAATCCGTCATCTCACGTCCGAGATGACACATGCCGGCGGAGAGATCTTGGATCTCCAGCAGATCAACCACGATCTGGATCGGAGCCGGGAGGATGCGGAATCTGCATTGTCCGCGACCGAGGAGTTTGCGCCGGACTCGATCAGAGCTAGATCGGGTCGAGGCAGAGCTGCTCTTATCTCGCTCCGATCGCGCGGATCGAGGGTCTTCGGGTCCTGATCCGCAGTCTCCACAGGCGAATCATCCATCCGGGGGCCCCACCCAAGCCGATCTTGATCAGATCACCCGAGACCGCGACTCTCTACAAGATCAGATCCGTGCGCGGGATGCCGAGATCCTATCAGCGCAGCGGACTTTGGGGTTATTACAGTCGGATCTGGCAGCCCATCGGGCAGATCGGCTTCAGATATGACCCAGCTGCGGACGCTGGAGGGTGATTTGACCCGCGCGCGCCATGATGTCGAAGTGGCCCAGAAGGCCTATGCCGATCGGGAACGTACCATCACTGAGAATCAGGCTCAGATCCGTACGCTTTCTCGAGATCTGGGCAAAGTGGTCCGTGAACGGGATGCCCTCCGTCACGAATATACTGCTGCCTTCCAGCGCCTCACATCCATCTCGGCCACAATCGGGGCGCCTCCTCCTCAGACCCAATTGCGTCTGGATCCTGGATCCGACACGGATCAGCCCGCGGGAGGGATCCCACGCTCTCCTTCTGCGGAGACTTCGGGTAGTGAGGATCAGGGTGCTGATGCCTCCAAATCCAAACGATCCCGCAGCAGATCCAACTCGCCTTCCCCTTCACGGCCTCAGAAGAAACGATCCGTTCCTCTCGAGGCGGAGGATGAGTCCATGGATGAAGAGGACGAATCCGAGTTTGATCTGGGTGGAGGATCTACCGGAGGAAGATCGCCCTCCCCAGATCAAGCCTCAACTCCGCCCTCCAAAGGTGCTGGACCTAGTCAATCATCCGGCGAGGTGATTGAGGTCGGATCCGGATCCGATGAGGAGGAGGAGGAGGAGAACGCGGAAGTGGCCGATGACCTCTATGAGGCTCAAACATTGATGGCCATTTCCCAATCCCGATCTGAAGCCCGCCGTCGAGATCATGCGTCTCCCAACGCCGATCTGCAGCCGGATCCGGCGGATCTCCTGGTGGATCCGGCGATTCGAACTCTGATGCTGGATCCGGAGATCAGGGCAACGGATCCGGCCCCACAGGCGGATCTGGTCCGGCCAATCTGCCTCCTGGACGTCGGCCTCCTCGGATCACCTTCGTCCCTCAGGTTCCATTCCCTGAGGGTCGGTGTATCCCCGGTCGGCGGATTGTCCGAGTTATGGCTGCCGCCGACATAGATCCGTGGATCGAGTCCCGGTTGGCAAATCAAACCTTGATCGCCATGACCGTGAACTTCCTGTTCCCGATCTTACCATTTCGGCCCGACTGGATCTTCCCTCGTCGACCAACGATCTTCACCTCTCCGACTGCTCCTGCGTTCTGTGGTCATCTGATCACGGAGGCCAATGTTAAGGCCTTGCAAGCGGCGGAGCCATGGCGGGTGATCCGAAACACCCTGCCCCCGATCTCTTTCGAGGCCGACGTTGGTGGTCGACTCGGGATCTTCCTCCGACAGTACCGTGACTTTGAAGCTTCCGAGCTGATCGCGTACTGGGAGTCGACACATAAGTTCCCGATCACCGCTGCTATGATCGCACAGTCGCCATGGCTGGGATCCTTCGCCAAGCAGCGCAATAACCGCAGATCACACGCCGGAAATCGATGGAAGCGTATGTTGCTCACGTTGATCCAGGCTATGATCGAGGGGTGGTGTGATCTGGATCTACTCTTGGATCCATTCTTCCTCCACTTCCCAAAGCGGACTGATGAGGTGGCTTGGTATCCCGGGATCGAGGCCAGACGTGCTAATCTGGCCGATCCTCAGCTTGATCGCCGGAACCCGCCGATCTGCTGGAGGCGTTAACCGAGGCTGACACAGCGGATCCCTGGCGCAACCACTATCGGGATCACACCGCGGATCACCCAGCGCGCCATCTCCCTCGTCTGGATCGTAAGTTCTTCGGTCTTCAAGTGGCGCAACCACCGACCAGTAGCTAGATCGTAGTGATTAGCTCTTCGTGCGTGATCTATATCTTTTCATAACATCCTTCAATATATGTCCGATGATCTTGACTTGTTGGCTTCCCATTCACTTGATCCGCCTTCATAGAGTCATGACCGACCCTGGTCCACCAGGATCTCTGGATCTCGAGACTTGATCTTTCATGTCATCGCATTCCACATATATATATGCATACCCCTTCCACCGATCTACATCCTTCATGTAGATCCTTCAACCGATTCACCACGACAACAACCAGCTTGTTGTCGTTGATTGCGACCTCACGATCCCTCGTGAGATTGCATCACACCGAATCGATTATGATTCGTGCGATCCCGCAGAAACTCGTGCAGCAGAGCGCCACAGTTGAGATCTGCTTCATCCACCCAAGTCGGATCATCGTATCCTCGCCAATATACGAGGAATTCTCGGTAGATCCGTCCATATCTCGTTCTTCTCCCTGATCTCATATCTGTGATCTTCTCCACTTCATACTCATCGGGATCGCGATCTTGGATCCAGCTATCCCCTGGTAATAGATCTTCATCAAAATCTAGACGATCTTGACTTTCCACATTGAGTCGCATTAGTGGTCGATCTGGATATTCTTTCACTAGCTTCAACTTGTTCACATGTACCATAGGGAAAATGTGATATCCGGATCCGGCGATCTCCAATTTCACCGCATGTTCTCCAACTTTCTCTATAATCCGGAATGGTCCATGCCACAAGTGTGCCAACTTCTTAGCGTATCCCTCTTTCACGCGATCGAGATATAACCACACTCGAGATCCAACCTGATCTGATGCGGGCGGATCTCCTGGTTGTGTAGATCCGCTCGATCTGAGATCGCCTCTCGCAGTCGTTGATTAACCTGTTCTCGAACCTGTTGATAATAACGCTGGATCTGATACCTCCACCGTCGTGGATCCCGATCATGTCTTCGCGTACTTCCCACCGGGATCACCGCTTCCAATGTGGATCTAGGATCCCACCCATGTACCATATAGAAAGGTGTTTCTCCTCGGATCCGATCATGCGCGGTGTTGATCGCGAAGGTAATCCTCTCGGCATACTCGTCCCAATCTCGTTGATCCAGATCCTGCACATACATCTTAATCGCCCGAGTTGTGGTTTGGACCATCCGTTCTGCAGATCCGTTAGCTTGGGGGCGATATGCCATTGTGGCACGTTGACGTTGACCCAAGATCTTATTAAACGCTCGGAAAAAATCGGACATAAATCCTGGTTCACGATCATGCCTAATCGCTTCGCTGGCCCCAAATCGTCGGAAGACACATTCTTCGTATGATTCGGCGACAGTCTGAGCAGTCCTTGATGAGCTGGCTTTCGCGATCACATATCCAGTGAATAGATCTTCAAAGATCAATAATTCTGTATTCCCTTTGTGCGATCTAGGTAGCGACGGGATGTGATCCATTGCTATGATCTGGAAAGGATACGTTGCCTGAAGGTTACCTGGCGACTCTCCTTGGATCCGAGGTTTACTTTTGCCGGTCTCACAATCCACACACTCACCCACGTATCTTTGGACACTCTTATACAGACCTCTCCAATGGAAGTGATCCCGGATCCGCTGATAAGTTCGGCCGATCCCTTGATGTCACCTTCTAGGCTCACATGGTAGTGATGTAATATGTCCTGATGTAGGGTTTCCGGGATCACTAGTCGCATCAGCTTATCTCGATCTGCATCCGTCGGTCTCATGGAGGGCCAGTAGAACAGTAGGTCATGATGATCCAAATCATAATCAGCTGCTAGATTAGCATATGATTGGCTTCTTGCTGAGTCAGATCTTGTAGATCTCCGTTCAGATACTTCTTCAATCCGAGATCCACGCCTCCTCGTCTTGGGCTTGTCGGATCCGATCGATCCTGAGATCTCGAACTATTTCCTCCCGTAATGATCGCGGATCCGAAATCGTCCGCGTCGTAGATCGCAAGCCTGATCGAGTCACTACCGCCGTGATCTGGGCCGCTTGATCTGTTCTTCTTGACTACCAATACCTCACCCAATCGGTTCAACGTGATCAGATCCTGCTTATCCTCATCCGACTCGATCTTCACTCCACCTTGTCGCTGTAGCGCTGCACTAGCCAAACTGTCCGCACTGCCGTTCCAATCTCGTTTCACATGCACAAGTTCGTGATCTGGCCAGTCCCTCAGACGATCTAAAGCTCTTTGCTTGAGTAAGGTCAGACCGGGTGCCTTACACTCGATCTCCCCCCTGACTTGTCGGATCACCAGATTAGAGTCGCCGCAGAACACCACTCGTTTGCGATCCACGGTACTCAACAGATCCAGACATAGTAACAACCCATGATATTCAGCTTCATTGACGGTAAGATCTTCCGCATAGGCCGATCTGGCCTGGATCACCGTCCATTCAGGCAACTTCCACAAGATCGCACTGTATGCGCCACCTCCACGCTTCACGCGGGGATCCATCGAAACTGACAACATACAGCTCCTCATCCGCTTGGATCACAGGGATCGGAGCTGGATCTTCCGTCGTGGCTCTTTCTTGGGCGAGATCTGGATCAACGCTTCATCCACCATGGATCTGGGCGTGATACTAGCCGCAATCACCCCTAGGATCTCTTCTTCTCCTTTAACACACTTCACAATCTCCAATGTCCACGGTGATAGCAGTGACGCCCATTGGCCTAATCGCCCTTGTAATCCGGTCGATCTAAATAACCAGGCTAACGTGGAGTATCTAGTCAGCACACGGATCCGGCGTCCCACCAACATGTTATATCCGAGATCCAGGATCCGTAGCAGCGCCAACACCTCCTTCTCCACTGGGCTATATTCAACTCGTTCGACTTCAACGTTCGGCTCCGAAGGTGACCGGATAGTAGATCCGGTATACTCTTGCACGAGGGCTGCCGAGATCGCCAATCACTTGCATATACGATCACACACCGCCTCTCGACCGGATCAAATGAGTAGGATCGGAGTATGATGCGATCTTCGATTTGAGGTCTCGAAGGCTCGATGAGCACGAATCATCGTGGATCAGCCTGGTCTTCATCTAGACTTCCTGGATCCGACGGTTTCGCAGGCTTTAATGTCAGATCTGATCTAGATCTTCCTTCAGATCCAGTTGATCCAACTCCTTATATTCCTACCTCTTCGCTTGATCTGGATCCGCACCTCATCCTTGGAATATCGCAGCGAAATCGACCTCTCTCAATTATACAGCACGGCCGGCGTAGATAGCATAGTCTTCGATAAATCGACTGTAATAATTCAAACTGCCCAGAAAAGATTGCATCGATCTCAGCGATCCAGGAAATGCTAGATCCGTTAATGCCTCTAGATCTTGGGATTTCGCATCCAGTCCATCTTTTGAAACGCGTGTGCCCAGATATCACGTTATTCATACCCCAGAAACTCTTCACCACACTGATCGACAGATTCCACTTATCGCACGGCCTCCAGTAGGGCGTCCACTCGATTACATAGCTGATCCCAACTATCCGCTGGTATAAGGATGTCATCGATATACGATCTGCGTCCGATCACTGATGGCTTATCCAGATCATCGGCTTCTCCCACTTCAAACACATCTGTGGATCTTGGATCCGATCCGGGAGGAGGGATCGAGTGAATCCATATAGGGCATTGTCGATCAGACGTTGGTAGATCTGCGGTGCATTCTTCAAGCCGAACGGCATACGATTCATTCGATAGCCAAATGGGGTAATGAGAAGGCCGACCGATCGCTCGAGCTCGATCTGTCATAGTCACCACCCAAAATCCACTGGCCATACAAGGAGCAATACCACAGGACTTATCCAGATCTTCTAGAAGATCGTTGATCAGGGGCATAGGACATGACCATCAGTTGAGTAAGACTATTGACCAGACG
>VOQZ01001886.1:0-23125 GCA_008079305.1 Phytophthora palmivora
TGATGAACGGTTTTAGAGCGTAGTGTAGCAGCAACCCTTTGTCATTTGCCTGGTTTCAGAGCCTTGGGCCCTGTTCCCCAGTCTGATCTTCTCTCAGACTCAGAAATTTGAACTTGGCTCGCCTAACGGGCGGTCTTTTCCAATCCACTTTCACACTCGCATGTCGGAGGAAAAAAGCACGTCTTTATCCACGAACGACTCGTCAAGTGGCACGGCAGGCGACGCGAGCACAGGCACGGTCCTGCTACGGCTACTGTCGACACGGTGCAGGGTGGTGACGTCGGCTCAGCCACGTTACCTGGTGGCAGCTCAAGCGCCCCAGCCATACATCAAAGTCTGGAACTCTCCAGGTCGAAGGTCATGTCAGGGACCTCCCTGATTGCAGCGCGAACTCGGGTAGCTCTACAACGAGGGCTACTTCACGTAATCCAGATCCTGCATCCTCGGAAGACGCCCCTGGCGTTTCCAAACCGCAGGCCTTTGGTGCACCTCGACTGTTGTCTACCGAGGAAGTCGACCGACTCTTTCATCAGGGTCTGACGACGAGCGAATGCGCTCCAGTCATTTCATTGAGAGACTCTGACGCCCTCACAATTACATCGCGCCCAACATCGAGCCTGAGGGACGTGCCTTCCTGATAAGTGTACCGGCGCGAGCTGAAGACTTCCAGAGGGGTCGTCACATTGCGAATGCATATGGCGGTCCTTGTGTGTCGTAGGGTACGAGACACTTACCGACGAAGACCTTCAGGAGTTGGAGCGTGTGATCCCAAGCTTCGATCCCCATGAGACTATAACACCTCGTGCCCAGACTCTCAATGTGCCCACTCTGGATGCTCTGGCTTCGTCAGTGGAAGTTCGCCGCGAGTTGGCGTCTCTGCTGTCTCATGTTCTCATACCCGGCTTGCTGAAAGGGTCTTTCGGACGGCTGGGTACTTGAAACTCATGACTGCAGCCCATCGACGTCTTCGGGAGCGCGTTGGTTCTCAAAACGGTGTTGCCCTGATAGATGCTGCGGCGGCTCGGTCGGAGTGTGAAGAAATCAAGCGCGAATGGGTGCTGAAATGTCAATACTGGAAGCACGAACTGCAGGTTGCTCAGCAAGACGTTGGTATCGTGGAGGAGCGTATGTCTTCCGAGATTCGGGACCTCAAGGCCCACTATCAAGATCAAGTGGAAGCTCTGAAGGCGGACAAGGCAGCTCTGAAGTCTCAGATCGCCGACCTCCAAGCTCAAGTCTCTATCCTGAAGTCTCGTCCCGACGTCAAGCCGACGGATCCATGGGGTTTTTCGGAGTTCTTGCAAGAGAACTCTGAGATCTCGGGTAATTGGAATCGCCTACATGATCTCTTGGTGTCATATCAGGAGGACACTATTGTTCCAGACCATTGGACAACTATCATCAACGTGACAGCTCTGGACGAGCGAAAGAAGCCTGTTCCTGATTTCAAGAAGCGCCTTTCTGAAGAGCGAGCTCGTCAAGCTGCCGAGGAGGCTGCGAAAAATACCAGAGTTCTGGATCTCACTCGTCCGGATACTGGTATTCCTGATTCACAGTCCAAGAGTCCCAGGTATCTCGTATACTCCTCGAAATCTCCGGCTCAGACGTTATCACCTAAGTGGCCACTCACATCAGACCTCAGGAGTCTCAAGCGTCGTCCCTCTGGACACCAGCCTGTTGAAGACTCCGTACTTTCGGCAAATGCAAGTACCACGGTGGCCAAGTCTGAAGTGTACAAGAAGCTTCCTGGAGATGTGGTCTGGAAAGAAGTCCGTCCTGACCTTCGCCAAGCTTTGTTGTCTGGCGTCGCTTATGACAAGGCCATGGAATGGTTGGCGTCGGACAAAGAGGCTCATAGTCTCTTCAGTAGTCCGGTTCTTGTCCAGATGCTGGTGAGTGTGATTTTCTCGCGTCACTTGGATTCCACTCCTTGGACTAAATACGTCCCGGAAGTCTACTATCAGATGGCCGATGAAGTGGTGGATCGTCATATCTCGGCTGGTACTAAGCCCGCTGCTTGGGGTGATCTGGATGGTCACGTCAATTATCCTGAGAGCGACGTCGAGTCGTCGATCGACAACCCCAAAGAGGATCCTGACTACAAAGATAGTGGTGTCGTCGACTCTGAGTCTGAGGACGATGACGACGACTCTGGGAATGACATATCTGACGACAGCGATTCTGGGGGTGGCAAGTCCAAGAGCAAAAAGTCAGGAGTCAAGAAGTCTGGGAACAAGAAATCCAAGGACAAGAAGTCCAAGAGCAAGAAGTCTGATGATCATTCGCATTCTGGCTCCAAGCGTCCTCGTGAGTCTGAAGACGACTCCGACTCTGACGATGGACCGATCGTTCCCATCCAGAAGTCTAAGAGAAGCCGTGCGTCCGTGATTGTCCACACCAGTCCCAAATCCCGTCCGAAATCCACCAGCGGAAGTGGATCGAAATTTAAGGCTTCTTCTGGAAAATCACGAAGTCTGGTGTCCAAGCCCTACAAGTCGCTGTCAGTTAGGGAGCTCCAGGTGGTAGAAACACCAGATCGTGATGCCTCCTCCTGGTTGTACTATGGTATCAGAGTACAACGCGTGAGCTCTACCAAGACTTCGACAAGTCAAACATTGGGATTTCCGGATTATGAGGTCCACAAACACTCGTGCTCCATTCTCAAGGGACGTTGGGACTCAGAACGCTACTGTGCTGTGATCCGCAAGAAACGTGCTCCTTGGGAGGTCATGTTTAACAACCGGTTCTCTGAGCTTTACTTCCACAAACGTGACGAGCTGGACCCCATGGTGTTGGCTAATGTAGAAGAGATCGTGCACAGCATGAGAAAACACGCTCAGGCCTTCTGGGAACGGACTCACTGGGTCACTATGGAGGTCGAGGCTGATGACAAGTCTGCGGAGTTGCACAAGTACCGGGCCATGCGTCGAGCTGCTTTAGTTCGTCAGCACAATGCCCTCATCCGGAAAGCCCTGGCGAACAGGGATTTCCCAAAGTCATTACTCTCGGAGCCTGGCATCTGGACTGTTCCTGACAAGGCGTGTCCCTGGATCTGGCAAGACCCCAGAGTCACCGAACTTGGTGGTCCCAAGTGTCTGAGTCTGGAGACGCAATTGGGGGACTTGGATGCCATTGAGCCTGCTCGTATGCAATGGGCCACGGTGAGCGTGGACGAAGAATGGCTCCGGTATGTTCCTGACGATATCAAGAAGGATATCTTGACACCAGCGGAGCGCTCTGAGAACCCCGTCTCCCTCAGCTACTGAAGTCCCCAGCCTCAGCCAAAAATTTCGTAGGAAGTCCGCACACTGATAGGCCACTTAGTTATCTGCATTTGTGACGTAAACCTCGGCCTTAGTAGGATCATCCTATTTTCCATCTTCTAATATTCTCCACTTAGTCATTGATTCACCATCTCGTATTCATCAGCACATAATCTCCACAAATTCATTTTCTCCACATACACATCGTCGTTTTCATACAAGCAATAACATAGTCGATCACATGTCTGAACACACGAATCCCAGAAATAAAATCTCTGAAGAACATGCATTCATACTTTCGTTCTCTGGAAGTCAATCCCTGCGATCTTTCAGATATCAGACTTCCAGATACATTTTCAGAGTTGTTTAGACTCTGGGGTGATCGTCTCCAGCTTGCATTGCCTGGAAGCGAGCTCGTGCTCGTGCACTCTGGTTGAACTCGTAAAGTAATGCGCCACAATTCAACTTCGATAACGGTAGCCACTCAGTTTCATTGTAACCCTTCCATTTAACGAGGTATTCACGGAGACGTTTGGACGTTCTGGTACGTTTACTCCAACGAGTATCCAAAATATTCTCCACTTCATACTCATCATTCTCAGCGTCAGGTTCTCAACTATCTTCAGGTAGCAAAGCGGCATCAAAGTCATCGTCTTCTGGAATCTCGAGCTCTATCGTTGGTCGCCTGGGGAATAAGGCTCTGGGTTTCAGACGGCTCACATGCACCCAGGGATTCACACGATAACCAGTATCTTCAACCTTGAGTCGTACACGAAAGTCATCCAACATCTCATCGATTCTGAAAGGACCATGCCACATGTGAGCTAGCTTCCGGCTTAACCCCGTTTGTACTTTAGGGATATAAAGCCATACGGCATCACCTATAGCAAAACCTGATTTCAGACGTTCTGATAACTCGTTCCACTTTCTGGTTTGTTCTTCAGACCGGTCGCGTTTCGCTTTCTTCTGGAGATCTTCGGCACATGCCACAGCATAACTGTAGTCTCGTTGCATCTTCCTTCTCCATTCGTAGGCGGTTCGTTCCTGAGTCGTCGACGGCTTGGGTCCTAGCATAGCGGACACAGTTCCGCGAGCATCCCAACCATGCACCAAATAGAAAGGCGTTTCCAGACGGGTGGCATCGAACGACGTGTTCAGGGCGAACATCAGACGCTCGGCATGATCATCCCAATCACTTTGATCAGCTTCAGAGATATACGCCTTGATCGCGCGCACCACAGTTTGAACCGACCGTTCCTGTTGGCCGTTAGCTTGTGGTCGGTATCCTAGAGTAGCTCGTTGTCTGCTACCCAGGAGTTCCCTGAAACACTTGAACACCTCACTCATAAAACGGGGGTCCTGGTCATGACGAATCAGAGAACTGGCTCCGAAGTTTCTGAAAACACGTTCTTCATAGGCTTCCGCCACGTCTTGAGCCGTGGTGATACTCATCGGCTTACACATCACGTACCCTGAAAACATGTCTTGGAAGAGCAGAAGGAAGGTGTTGCCGCGTGCTGACTTCGGCATATGCGTCACAAAATCCATGGACACAACCTCAAACGGTCTGCTGGGCTCAATATTCCCAGGTGACGGTCCAGGATTTGGGGGTCGCCCCTTGCCGCTAGCGCAGTCCACACACTCCTTCACGAATCTTTCCACATCGGCGTACATACCCAACCAGTAGAACTCTGAACTCAATTTCTCGAACGTCCTCTTGATTCCCTGATGTCCACCTTGATAGTCTTCGTGGGCATAATGCAGCAAGTCTGAGTGCAAATCTCTGGGGACGACCAGTCTGAGTTCATCGACGTTGTCTCGAGGCCGCTCTCGGGTAGCACGACTTAGACGATACAGCACATCTCTGGAATCCAAGATGAAATCCTCAGCGACCCTTGCTAGTTTCCTGACTCGGGGCCGTGGTAGATCTCCCACGTCACCTTTCAGAAACTTCATGAGCTCAACCAAATACGGGTCGTGGCTCTGATGTGCCTTGATTCGCCGCCAACGTTCTGCCTGGAACTCCAAAGGCCCCAGGGGTTCACGCTCATCGTCGTCCTCAGGCGGATCAGTGTTATTCGGAACTTGGGCACGGGTCACAGCGATCAATACTTTAGCTGATCGTGGCAAAGGTGCGGATTCTGGGCCAGGGATTCCATCAGACTCTGGTGTCACACCGTGGTCTTCAGAGTCGGACTTCGGACTCCTGAACTTCTGCATTTGGAGCTGGGCAGGGCTTCATTAATTTCTCTTGTACTTTAGACACTAGTTGTAGATGAGTGAGCTCGTCAGCGTCTTGTACCTGCCAAGCTTCCCCAAGTGCCAGAGTCTTCGAAGTTAAGTAATCTGCCGCTTGATTGAACTCGCGTTTCACATGCACTAATTTCAGGGTCTGAAATTTGGTTTTCAGAGATTCAAACTCTGCCAACCTCCGCTGCAAATTAGGTTGGTTGCAGTTAATCAGTCCCTGAGCCTGTTGTATTGCGATACGTGAGTCTCCAACAACCACTAGCTCATGTATTCCATGTTCCAACGCCATCCTCAGACCGTAATTCAGACCACAATACTCCGAATCATTCACAGTGACGTCCTTCAGGGGAAATCCTCGGGCTTCCAAAACATTCCACCCAGGGAGTTTCCAGAGTATACATCCGCAACTTCCCAGACGAGTAGACGTCTTTGCTGCACCATCGAAACTCAGGACATGACCCTGATAATCCGCTTCCAGCATTTCCACACTGACAGGAGCTGGCGGTTTGACTCGCCCCTTGGCTGGAATCAGGTTTTCAGAGACCTCGTCTAAATGTTCTCGGGGTGTGATGCCTGCGCCGAGTATGGCTGGAAGTCCGTCTTCATCACGCTGGATCCGGCGAATTTCTAAGTCCCAGTGCGACAACTTCAGACCCCACTTAACGTTTCTACCATCGGTGGAATTCGACGTCAGCAACCACTTCAGCACAGAGTATCTGGTATACACCACAATCACTGGACTTGACTCTACTAGCGCTCTGAAATTTTCCAAGACTCTGAGAATCGCAATCACCTCCTTTTCGGCAATATGATACCTGAGTTCAGCGTCATTCAGAACACGGCCCGTGAACCGGACTGGATGAATCACTCCATCGTACTCCTGTCCTAGAACTGCCGAGGCAGCCCAAGGGTTCGCATGTGGGATGATAACAAATGGTCTGGTTCGGTCCGGGTGTCTGAGAAGTGGGGTGGAAACTATCTTGCGTTTCAGGAGCTCAAATGCTTCTTTGGCACAAGTCAGATCCCTCCAGAGCGGATCTGTTCATCCGTCAACTCGTACAAGGTGGCAGCGATAACCGGTAAATCTTCAATAAACTTGTTGTAGTAATTGAGACTTCCCATGAAACTCTGAACTCCCTTTAGCGTGGACGGGAACGGCAGATCTTCGACTCCTTTGACGATCTTGGGCGTCGCTCTCAGACCTTCGGCGCTGATTTCGTGGGAGAGATACGGGATCGATAACTTCCCGAATTCGCTCTTGGGCAAACTCACAGAGATGTTCCAGTAGCGAAGTCTGAAAAGCAGAGCGTTTAAATCGTCACAGAGTTGGTCCCAAGTCGGCGCTCCATGTGCAATGTCATCGATGTACGAACTTCTCCCCAGGACTGGACCCATATACGTTGGAACCGGAATGTTCCTCTGGAAAACGGTCATCTGACTTGTGAGAGCCGACATT
Organism: Phytophthora palmivora; assembly: GCA_008079305.1. Lineage (NCBI taxonomy): Eukaryota > Oomycota > Peronosporomycetes > Peronosporales > Peronosporaceae > Phytophthora > Phytophthora palmivora. Next base: position 6,970 of record VOQZ01001886.1, read on the forward strand.
CCGATTTCAGCGCATGGTTTTCAAAGTCTGAGGATTGGTTTTCAGAGTCTTGAGGCTTCAGCTGCAAGAATTCCAGAACATCTGCGTCAACTTCAGCCTCTTCCTCTGGTGACAATCTTACAAATCCCCACAGACAATTATCCAGCATAGCTTGATACACAAGAGGAGCATTCTTCAGGCCGAAAGGCATTCTCACCCACTGGAAGTGTCCAAATGGACAAATAAATGCGGATATCAATCGTGCACGTTCCGTCATCCTGATCGCCCAGAAACCGCTAGCCATATCCAGACTCATAAACCACATCGCGGCCTCGAACCCAATCAGGAGGTCATCAATGAGAGGTAACGGGTAAGGTGATAGCTGGATGAAACCATTCACAACCCGATAGTCGATACACATTCGTATGTCAACACCGTTCTTCTTCAGAACAATCACAATAGGGGATGCCCACGGCGAATTGGAGTACTCGATCAAACCAGTTTCCAGAAGTTTCTTGAGAAGCTCATACACCTTCAGCATGAGATGAGGAGCAACGGACCTTGGACGTTGGGCCACCGGTTTGGCGTCTCCTACGTCTAGATCACAGACCACGCCCCTTGCCGGTGCGGGCGCTGCATTACCGTCTCCTAGGAAGATCTTTCTGTGGTATTTCAGAATGTCACGTAGTTTCTTCTCCATTTCTGGTGTTGTCTTTCCTGGTTCTCCAACATCAGCACTGTCAATATCGCACTCCGGTGTCAATTCCTCAATCTCCGGTAACATGACCAATTGATCGCGCAACTGGGCAAGGAGCTCCGTGCCTTCCCGCATATAAACACCCGGTTCCAAATCCAACTCTTCGTTCGAGACTTGCATGCACCGCTCATACTCTACTCGCAATTTTTCCACAGGTGTTCCAGGCATCCCTTGAATAGGGATATCCCAAGATTCGTCCATTAAGTCCAGATCATCTGCAGGTAACTGAGAAGTCTGAGAACCACTTGCAGGAGACTCTGGTTCCGAGTCCGAGGAGCCATCACCAGAACTGATGTAATCGTCACCAGAGTCGCTGGGAGAGGCACTTTCAGAGGACATCTCAGAATCTCTGATATCCACACTTGCGTCCCAGCTATCCGCCACTCCACTACAACAGCAATCATCTGTCTGAGTGGATGCATCTAGGGCAAAACGCACTCGCTTCGTGACTGGAGTCGGGTCTGATTTCACAAACTGCACTCGAGCATTATCCAACCTCGGACGTTGCAGTATCTTAGTCGGCCATGGGTAATCTGGATGCTCCACACAAGGAGGTTGCGGCATCAGAGCCTCCAGCTTTGCCTCTCGTTCCATACGCTTCTTCGTTTCTGGTGACGGAGTGCTTTCCAGGATCAGCACCTCCCAATCACGATATGCAGCGGAACCTGGACGCACGAAACGCCCATGTCTCGGGAAGAAGCCATATTCCACGATCCTCGCGACATCAGAGAGCTCGTTGACCCAGGTGTTCTTATCGGAAATATTCACCACACGAACTGCCACAGGCCATGAGCGGGCAGCATAGATCAGCTGCGTAACCCAACGATCACCACGTCCAGCCCACACGACTTCCCGTTGCGGATTCGTCGGACCATAATCAATCCTAACAATGAACTCCTCACCAGGACTCAGAAGAACAGCCTCGCTTGGTCTGACAAACCTGCTACGACCAATGTGGTCACCAGGCTCCCAATTACACATCATCACCACGACTTCGTCTGGTAACGACACCAGACCTTCGCGAGTACTGATCCTCACTCCAGCGGCAAACATAAAGCCCATTCCTAAAAGCACATCAATTCCTTCACCAATATTCGCGACCCAAACATCCACAATGTACACCACTCTTGGCCCAAGTGTCAACTTGATCTCAGCGCTGGCGCCAATGTACGTCGGAACACCACCCATCCCTGATACCTTAGTTTGCTTGTGCGACTTGAGTCTGAGTCCGAGCTTACGCGCAAAGTCGTAACTCAGAATGTTTATAGTCGCACCGGTATCCAGGAGAATCTTAGTCCGGCGATCATTCACAGCACCATGTACCATCACCACATCTCGCTTGGAACGATCAGGGTAATTATCCTCCCACCAGCCGTAGCATTCGCCATCCTTCAGTCTGAATGACACTGTGTCGTCAGGTATCGGATCGGTGTTTTCAGAGATCTCGGGTAACTTATTTCCTGAGTTTCTGAAAGGCACAGCTGATTCCTGGGTTAAAGTGGTCATGCATTGTTGGGGTTTATCTTGAACCTTTCTCAGCTCCGGTCCTACACACACTAGAACACATAACTCTGGGGTATTGCCTTGCCCGGCGCGTTTCGGATCCCCATCCGACGGGCGTATTAGTTTAACGGCTTCCCAGAGTCTGCCTCATCACCCAGAAGTCTTTCTCTCAGGTGGTTTGGCATGTCCTTCGGTGCGCCTTGACGGGCGAGTTGCTTGAGTGTTTCCAAAGTCTTCAAGTCTTCACAGGGTTTTCCGGGATGTAATTTTCCACACACTTCACAGGGGGGTGTTCGACACATTCGACTTGGATGCCCTTTTTCCTGGCACCGGTCACACGTGATATCCCTCCAGCAATCTTCTTCTGAGTGTCCTGGGCGTTGACATTTCTCGCAAAACTTGTTCCAATAACCGCCATTTTCAGGACGCCTCTGATGAAAACCCTGACCTGACGATCCAGACGGGGAATGGGGCGGCGGACGCCATCCCATGTCTCCCATCACTCGGTACACCTCATTTGTCAGGGTCTGCGTCCAGTCAGCGCTCGGCGGAGCTGTCGAGGCACTCGAAGAAGTCTGTGTAGTGTCTCCATCACGGGTAGACTCTGAAGTCACACTCTGAAGTCGGGAATCACCGGCTTGGTCTCTGGCATCCTGATCGGATTTTAAAGATCCCTTATGGTTTGCAGGATCATCATCATCAGAATCTTCAGAGTCCGGGTCTCTCACGACATAAGTCCGGTTCATGCGCTTGGGCTTGAACGGTCCTCGTGGAATATTATCTGCTCGGAAGTCTCGAGGCTTGGTGGTGGTCATATCTTGGTCACCTGTTCGCCAGACATCTTCATCCTGTTGTAAAGCATACTCCAAGTCTGAAATATGTCGGAATCTCTGACCTTGTAGCGAAGTTTTCAGACGTGCGTCCTTGAGCTTCGTGATAAAACGGAGCACATGCTTCTCAAGACGCTTGGACGATTTTCTGAAGTCAATGTCGGCCTTCCCAGCGGCGGAGTTGAGTCGATAGAAGAATTCGAGCGGGGTCTCAGAGTCCTTCATAGCCATAGTGAAGTATCTCTCTGAATATGATGACCGCGCCTTACAGTAACGCTTCTTGAACTCTGACGACAACTCCTTCCAGTCACGGGACACACTCTTGGGGAGTTGGTTAAACCAGTCACGCGCAGATACCGGGAGCTTCAACTTGAGCTCCTGAATGCGTGTCTTGGTCGACCACCCTCCTTGAGACGCCATATTCGTGAATCGCTCCCACCAGTGGATGCGTTCCCTGAGTGTGGCTCTAGGATCGAACTCTCCGAGATTGTTAGAGTTCATGAACGGCCTCAACGTCAGAAGTGTAGTTCCAGCTTGAGCTTGCGTCGCTGCTGTCAGGTTCATCACTTCGCCAAACTCAGAGTCGTCTGAAGACGAGCTTTCAGATTCTGAGCTCGAGTCCTCAGAGTCTCCACCAGGGTATGGTGCTTCACCACGGCGCTTCTCTCGGCGGGGCGCCTCTCGGTCTCCATTAGACCGTCTAGCGTCTGATTTCCGCGGTGGATCTCGTCGTGGGGTCGATGCACGCCTGGTGTCCCCCTTGGCTTCTGTCACCGAGGCTACTCGAGTCGCTTGGGTTGCTGTAGTGGTCGTAGCGGCGGCGCCATTCCTCTCGGCCTTCACTCGCTTCGTCACCGAGCTTCGCGCAGGGGCAGTTTGCTGGAAGGTAGCAACTTCTCGAGGAGCCGTCTTGAGAGCCGGTGGGTGCGACATGGGTTCAACCCTAACCTCACTTCTGATTTCTGATCCGATTACCGGATACTTAATTGCAACTTCAGGGTCCTCAGTGTCTAACACCGGGGTTGCAGTTGCTGAATCAGGGTGACCGACCCTTCGCGCCTCTTGAACTTGGGACAATGTTGCTCGAAGGTTTCTCAACTGACCGGCTTGGAAGCGTTGCATGTTCTGAGAACTCTCTTTCTCCCTGTCGCGCTCAGCTTCCACATCTTTCATCCGCTGCTGTAAGGTCTTCATTTGGGAAATCCAGTCTCGTTTCATCTCGTCTGTCGCGCGCACACGTTGGGCTTCGGCTTCGGCTTCTCGCTGTCGCCAGCGATCAGCAAACTCTGATTCCAGACGTTGGCTTTCCGACCTCCAGAGATCTGATTTCAGCTCTCCAGCTCTGCCACGCTGCGGCTTCGGGTTTACTCTCCGATACCAAACTTCTCCGTTCTTCAGCATCGTCAGCACGTCTCTCCGCCTCCAGTCTCGCGTTTTCAGACTCCAACAAGCGGTCGGTGAGCGTCTGGATCTCGCGTCTTGCTTCCAAGTCGCGTTGTTCCCGACGACGGTCACGTTCCATGGATTCCAAGCGTTCTCGGGCCAAAAACTCCATCTGCGCTTGCTCCATCCGGCTCTGCCACTCCTGCTGTTGCCTCATGACGTTCAGTTCGATCTGGGCAGGCCCTGATCTCTGAGAGCTTCGAGCTTCAGACTTCGTGCGACTCGACGCGATGGAACTCAAGCGTCGAGACGGCGTTTTCCGAAGGTCTTCACTCTTCACACTCTGGCGGTGGCTTCGATGGCTTGCACTTCGGCTGGAAACAGATGAAGGCGGAATCTCTGGCGTTGGTTGTCTGAAACCCTGTGAAGGCTCATGGACAAACGCCTGGTTTCCAGGCTTTACATCTGACACCTCAGCTTCCTCTTCCAGCATGTCGATGTTTTCAGGCTCCGATTTCACAGGAAACAACGTTCGAGTCACTTGGATTCCCATACCTTCTCCGGAGACCATTCCTCCGACGTCAGCGCCTTGGGCAATCAACGCCAGACCCCTTGCGGACAGCGGCATGTGTGATGCCGCCCCTCGACTCACAGACATCAAGGACGAGTCTGTAGAGCTTCCACGCGAGGTCTGAAATCCAGACGACTGATCATCAGAGGTCCCGATGACACTGGGAACTGGCACATCCGTCATTCGAGTTCGAGAGCTGTTACGATCTTCAGACATGGGAGTTCCAGACTCTGGTCGCGTGTTATCAGAATGACTCTCGTACTGTGGCAATGAAGACAGCGACGGTGTCGACAAGGCTGACGGTGTTGACGGGACTTGTGGGCGCGGCGGTCTCTGCTGTAAGCGCTTGGACTGCGGCGGCTCATCACTGCTGGAACCATTGGAACTATGCGTCACTCGGAGTCCGGTCACCCGGAGGCGCATGATCAGCTGTCGTCCTTGTAGGTCAGCATCCTTGTCAGGTAATACACTATCGGTTCCTTCTCGACTTGTTGTGTCTTCTTGTTTCATGCCTTCTGAGAGTCGGTTAACCTGTAACCTGGCAGTCACAGTGGCCCACTCAACCAGTTCCATGGCAAGACGACTCTGAAGTTCGGTCGCCACACTGCGTACCTGAGACTCAAAGATCGCTGACGCCTGGGTCTGGGACCACGTCGGGAGCAAGTTCTGGAATTCAAAACCCGCCTCGTACAGCATTGTCTGGAGAACAGCCACACATTCTGGTGCCGTCAACGTGCTCATTGGAATCTCAACGTAGGAAAGGTCTTGAATCCGACCAAAGCCATGACGTCGCACGTGAAACTCCGAAATCCACATGTCTTCAGGGAATACAGAGAAGCACCGCCACTTGATGTAGTCGCCGGTCGCTGCAGCGGCTTTCTGGAAGACGTCTACACTGGCCTTCGTCGTCGGCCATACATACTCGACGCTTGGCGGGACGACTCTACCGACATCCATGTCTTTCCAGCGGCGGAGCTCACGACGAACATACCTTAAGGCTCGTTCTCCATCAAGCGAATCAGCCCTCCCAGACTCATCAGACGGTGTCTTCAGAGAATCGTCGGACTTGATCAGCGTGTCATCCGACATTGGTGCACCTTCAGACTTCGGAGACTGCGGAACACGATCTTCAGAGAGTCCGGGTTCTGGCTTCACTTCTTCCACGGACTGTCCGGAGGTCGTCGACTCTGAACGCAGATCGACCACTTCCGGGGACTCAACCATATCGGCGCCTCCCTCAGACGCCTCATCACCACCCTCACGGGCAGTGGTCACCTCGTCACCAGAAGCTTCGACTTCTGACGGGCCTTCCTCAGAACCTTGTTCACCAGAGACAGCGGGTGCCTCCTTAGCTTCTGGTTCCGCAGCAGGCTGGTCTTCGACCGCCGGTTCTGGGACGTTCACACTCTCAGCGGCCTTCTTCTCTCGCGCAGCCTTCCTCCTCTCGCGAGCCGCCTTCTGGATAGCATCCAAGTCTGGTTGCTCCTCAGGCGGCAATCCTTGGAGACGCTTGGACTGACGTGTCAGAACACCGCGACCGCGACCACGGCGTCCTCCTCTCGTAGATCCTGGTGTAGCCATCTTGAATATAGACGCTTGACAGGAAACTTTCTCTTCTTGTACCCTCGAATCCGGTGAAATCACGATACCAAGATCCGGGCACGCGCACCAGTTGTCGCGAAGTCGGTGAAAACTTTGGTCGCGGAGCAGGTGGCGTATAGTGAACCCGGTTATACGACTACTGAAAGGATTTCAGAGTCGTACAACGTAGGTGGGCGTGTGGTACCTTGTTGTATCCCTGTGGGTTCGTTGTCTTGGGAATATGACCCTCGCCGGAGTCTAGAGTTCAAAGTGAAGAGAAATTGTGTTCCCCTGGAGTCTGGTGTCGGGGCTCAAGAAGTCCTTCCAGGAGCGTTCGGGAGTCGGAGTTTCCGAAAACCAAATAGGTTACCAGAAAGTTGGTGGTCGGAAAGAGGTTAATACCAGAGAGAAAGTCTGATACCGGTGTCTGAATACCACAAATCCAGAACCGAGATACTTGACTTTCAGAGATAAACAACAAATATACAGAGTTCAGGAATATACAAATATGCAGCCGTTCTTATTCTTTCTGGGCCCTTGAACGGTGGGCTAATACTCCAGGTCAACTAGGGATTCGTTACCAGACACCTAGTCTGTCTGGTATCCCTGTCACGTTCGCGCACCACCCTCTAATATAGAGGGAAATATAAACCAATACAATCAGCTATATATAACAGTCTACCTTGCACCCTGGAAACGACTGTCTAGTTTCCAGAGCCTGTCCAAACGAGCAATATGAAATGGGCTACCGCTAGAGACAAAACAAACGACCCAACTAGGATATGGAATAGGCGGGTCCTCTCAGGTCTCTACGTTACCTGATCTCCACCTAAGGGGACTGAATTTGGTGGAGATCACACGGCGTACGTCCACGACGCAGTGGCTTGGATACCTCTCAAGCGGACTTGTGTAGTAGCAAGCAAAATGAACTCTGTTTATCATTTTATCTTTCTCATAACTCTCATATATCTCTGGTAACTCTCTTCTTCTTGTCGTCCTTGGCGTTCTTCATGCATTCAGTCTTCAAATCTCAGGTACACTTGGTTCTTGTATGTATCAGGCATCTTGACTTCGTTTCAGTATACAGTCAGTATAGCCGATCTCGATGGGTTGACAGGTAGAGACGTCATCACGGGGGATGTGCAGGGCAGTCATCACTTGATTGCGTGACCTGAACTTGGTTTCAGTATACAGTCAGTTTAGCCGATCTCGATGGGTTGACAGGTAGAGACGTCATCACGGGGGATGTGCAGGGCAGTCATCACTTGATTGCGTGACCTGAACTTGGTTTCACTTGGTTTCAGTATGGTCTTGAATCTTCGTTGATTTCCGAGTCTGGTATCCGGGTTTTCAGAGTCTGAAATCACTTTGGTTTTCAGAGTCTTGGTCATAGAATGTGGAATACCAGAGTCTTGAACGGAATATCATAGTACGGAGCACCAATGCTTCAACGTACACGAAGTTCTTGAGGGTTGCGCGGGTGCGCGGCATCCGGCGCGCGATACTTGGTCTCTGCGGGTAAGTAGTATAGATCCTTGAACCATCATCGTCGCGCTGGACGGTAACGGGATGAGGTCTCTCAGAGATACGTTCTTCTGAGAGACTTTCCGCCAGGAATTAGGCACTCATCGTCGGGGAAAGTCCGGTGACCAGGCAGAGTGCATTTGACCTTCAGAGTTGTGCATACTCTGAAGTACACTTCTGGTCCATTGGGCCCCTTTACAGTCAGTCGAAGGTTCGTCTAAAATCTTCCACAGATGTCGCACGGGTGCAGCCGTGTCCCAGGCTCCCCCTCTCTCATAACCCATATTATAACCAATCACATCGTAACGTAATATCCACCTGTCGCTCGAAAATCGGAAATAGCATTATGTCAGATGTTCTGGAATTCTTGCAGCTGAAGCCTCAAGACTCTGAAAACCAATCCTCTGACTTTGAAAACCATGCGCTGAAATCAGAGATGTCGGCTCTCACAAGTCAGATGACCGTTTTCCAAAGGAACATTCCGGTTCTAACGTATATGGGTCCAGTCCTGGGGAGAAGTTCGTACATCGATGACATTGCACATGGAGCGCCGACTTGGGACCAACTCTGTGACGATTTAAACGCTCTGCTTTTCAGACTTCGCTACTGGAACATCTCTGTGAGTTTGCCCAAGAGCGAATTCGGGAAGCTATCGATCCCGTATCTCTCCCACGAAATCAGCGCCGAAGGTCTGAGAGCGACGCCCAAGATCGTCAAAGGAGTCGAAGATCTGCCGTTCCCGTCCACGCTAAAGGGAGTTCAGAGTTTCATGGGAAGTCTCAATTACTACAACAAGTTTATTGAAGATTTACCGGTTATCACTGCCACCTTGTACGAGTTGACGGATGAACAGATCTGCTCTGGAGGGATCTGACTTGTGCCAAAGAAGCATTTGAGCTCCTGAAACGCAAGATAGTTTCCACCCCACTTCTCAGACACCCGGACCGGACCAGACCATTTGTTATCATCCCACATGCGAACCCTTGGGCTGCCTCAGCAGTTCTAGGACAGGAGTACGACGGAGTGATTCATCCAGTCCGGTTCACGGGCCGTGTTCTGAATGACGCTGAACTCAGGTATCATATTGCCGAAAAGGAGGTGATTGCGATTCTCAGAGTCTTGGAAAATTTCAGAGCGCTAGTAGAGTCAAGTCCAGTGATTGTGGTGTATACCAGATACTCTGTGCTAAAGTGGTTGCTGACGTCGAATTCCACCGATGGTAGAAACGTTAAGTGGGGTCTGAAGTTGCCGCACTGGGACTTAGAAATTCGCCGGATCCAGCGTGATGAAGACGGACTTCCAGCCATACTCGGCGCAGGCATCACACCCCGAGAACATTTAGACGAGGTCTCTGAAAACCTGATTCCAGCCAAGGGGCGAGTCAAACCGCCAGCTCCTGTCAGTGTGAAAATGCTGGAAGCGGATTATCAGGGTCATGTCCTGAGTTTCGATGGTGCAGCAAAGACGTCTACTCGTCTGGGAAGTTGCGGATGTATACTCTGGAAACTCCCTGGGTGGAATGTTTTGGAAGCCCGAGGATTTCCCCTGAAGGACGTCACTGTGAATGATTCGGAATATTGTGGTCTGAATTACGGTCTGAGGATGGCATTGGAATATGGAATACGTGAGCTAGTGGTTGTTGGAGACTCACGTATCGCAATACAACAGGCCCAGGGACTGATTAACTGCAACCAACCTAATTTGCAGCGGAGGTTGGCAGAGTTTGAATCCCTGAAAACCAAATTTCAGACCCTGAAGTTAGTGCATGTGAAACGCGAGTTCAATCAAGCGGCAGATTACTTAACTTCGAAGACTCTGGCACTTGGGGAAGCTTGGCAGGTACAAGACGCTGACGAGTTCACTCATCTACAACTAGTGTCTAAAGTCCAAGAAAAATTAATGAAGCCCTGCCCAGCCCCAAATGCGCAAGTTCAGGAGTCCGAAGTCGCGACAGCTGAAGGCAACGGTGTGACATCAGAGTCTGATGGAATCCATGGCCCAGGGTCCGCACCTTTGCCACGATCAGCTAAAGTATTGATCGCTGTGACCCGTGCACAAGTTCCGAATAACACTGATCCGCCTGAGAACGAGGATGAGCGTGAACCCCTGGGGCCGTTGGAGTTCCAGGCAGAACGTTGGCGGCGAATCAAGGCACATCAGAGCCACGACCCATATTTAGTTGAGCTCATGAAGTTTCTGAAAGGTGATGTAGGAGATCTACCACGTCCCCGAGTCAGGAAACTAGCAAGGGTCGCTGAGGATTTCATCTTGGATTCCAGAGACGTGCTGTATCGTCTAAGTCGTGCTACCCGAGAGCGACCTCGAGACAACGTCGATGAACTCAGACTGGTCGTCCCCAGAGACTTGCACTCAGAGTTGCTGCATTATGCCCACGAAGACTATCAAGGTGGACATCAGGGAATCAAGAGGACGTTCGAGAAATTGAGTTCAGAGTTCTACTGGTTGGGTATGTACGCCGATGTGGAAAGATTCGTGAAGGAGTGTGTGGACTGCGCTAGCGGCAAGGGGCGACCCCCAAATCCTGGACCGTCACCTGGGAATATTGAGCCCAGCAGACCGTTTGAGGTTGTGTCCATGGATTTTGTGACGCATATGCCGAAGTCAGCACGCGGCAACACCTTCCTTCTGCTCTTCCAAGACATATTTTCAGGGTACGTGATGTGTAAGCCGATGAGTATCACCACGGCTCAAGATGTGGCGGAAGCCTATGAAGAACGTGTTTTCAGAAACTTCGGAGCCAGTTCTCTGATTCGTCATGATCAAGACCCCCGTTTATGAGTGAGGTGTTCAAGTGTTTCAGGGAACTCCTGGGTAGCAGACAACGAGCTACTTTAGGATATCGACCACAAGCTAACGGCCAACAGGAACGGTCGGTTCAAACTGTGGTGCGCGCGATCAAGGCGTATATCTCTGAAGCTGATCAAAGTGATTGGGATGATCATGCCGAGCGTCTGATGTTCGCCCTGAACACGTCGTTCGATGCCACCCGTCTGGAAACGTCTTTCTATTTGGTGCATGGTTGGGATGCTCGCGGAACTGTGTCCGCTATGCTAGGACCCAAGCCGTCGACGACTCAGGAACGAACTGCCTACGAATGGAGAAGGAAGATGCAACGAGACTACAGTTATGCTGTGGCATGTGCCGAAGATCTCCAGAAGAAAGCGAAACGCGGCCGGTCTGAAGAACAAACCAGGAAGTGGAACGAGTTATCAGAGCGTCTGAAATCAGGTTTTGCTATAGGTGATGCCGTATGGCTTTATATCCCTAAAGTACAAACGGGGTTAAGCCGGAAGCTAGCTCACATGTGGCATGGTCCTTTCAGAATCGATGAGATGTTGGATGACTTCGTGTACGACTCAAGGTTGAAGATACTGGTTATCGTGTGAATCCCTGGGTGCATGTGAGCCGTCTGAAACCCAGAGCCTTATTCCCCAGGCGACCAACGATAGAGCTCGAGATTCCAGAAGACGATGACTTTGATGCCGCTTTGCTACCTGAAGATAGTTGAGAACCCGACGCTGAGAATGATGAGTATGAAGCGGAGAATATTTTGGATACTCGTTGGAGTAAACGTACCAGAACGTCCAAACGTCTCCGTGAATACCTCGTTAAATGGAAGGGTTACAATGAAACTGAGTGGCTACCGTTATCGAAGTTGAATTGTGGCGCATTACTTTACGAGTTCAACCAGAGTGCACGAGCACGAGCTCGCTTCCAGGCAATGCAAGCTGGAGACGATCACCCCAGAGTCTAAACAACTCTGAAAATGTATCTGGAAGTCTGATATCTGAAAGATCGCAGGGATTGACTTCCAGAGAACGAAAGTATGAATGCATGTTCTTCAGAGATTTTATTTCTGGGATTCGTGTGTTCAGACATGTGATCGACTATGTTATTGCTTGTATGAAAACGACGATGTGTATGTGGAGAAAATGAATTTGTGGAGATTATGTGCTGATGAATACGAGATGGTGAATCAATGACTAAGTGGAGAATATTAGAAGATGGAAAATAGGATGATCCTACTAAGGCCGAGGTTTACGTTACAAATGCAGATAACTAAGTGGCCTATCAGTGTGCGGACTTCCTACGAAATTTTTGGCTGAGGCTGGGGACTTCAGTAGCTGAGGGAGACGGGGTTCTCAGAGCGCTCCGCTGGTGTCAAGATATCCTTCTTGATATCGTCAGGAACATACCGGAGCCATTCTTCGTCCACGCTCACCGTGGCCCATTGCATACGAGCAGGCTCAATGGCATCCAAGTCCCCCAATTGCGTCTCCAGACTCAGACACTTGGGACCACCAAGTTCGGTGACTCTGGGGTCTTGCCAGATCCAGGGACACGCCTTGTCAGGAACAGTCCAGATGCCAGGCTCCGAGAGTAATGACTTTGGGAAATCCCTGTTCGCCAGGGCTTTCCGGATGAGGGCATTGTGCTGACGAACTAAAGCAGCTCGACGCATAGCCCGGTACTTGTGCAACTCCGCAGACTTGTCATCAGCCTCGACCTCCATAGTGACCCAGTGAGTCCGTTCCCAGAAGGCCTGAGCGTGTTTTCTCATGCTGTGCACGATCTCTTCTACATTAGCCAACACCATGGGGTCCAGCTCGTCACGTTTGTGGAAGTAAAGCTCAGAGAACCGGTTGCTAAACATGACCTCCCAAGGAGCACGTTTCTTGCGGATCACAGCACAGTAGCGTTCTGAGTCCCAACGTCCCTTGAGAATGGAGCACGAGTGTTTGTGGACCTCATAATCTGGAAATCCCAATGTTTGACTTGTCGAAGTCTTGGTAGAGCTCACGCGTTGTACTCTGATACCATAGTACAACCAGGAGGAGGCACCACGATCTGGTGTTTCTACCACCTGGAGCTCCCTAACTGACAGCGACTTGTAGGGCTTGGACACCAGACTTCGTGATTTTCCAGAAGAAGCCTTAAATTTCGATCCACTTCCGCTGGTGGATTTCGGACGGGATTGGGACTGGTGTGGACAATCACGGACGCACGGCTTCTCTTAGACTTCTGGATGGGAACGATCGGTCCATCGTCAGAGTCGGAGTCGTCTTCAGACTCACGAGGACGCTTGGAGCCAGAATGCGAATGATCATCAGACTTCTTGCTCTTGGACTTCTTGTCCTTGGATTTCTTGTTCCCAGACTTCTTGACTCCTGACTTTTTGCTCTTGGACTTGCCACCCCCAGAATCGCTGTCGTCAGATATGTCAGTCCCAGAGTCGTCGTCATCGTCCTCAGACTCAGAGTCGACGACACCACTATCGTTGTAGTCAGGATCCTCTTTGGGGTTGTCGATCGACGACTCGACGTCGCTCTCAGGATAATTGACGTGACCATCCAGATCACCCCAAGCAGCGGGCTTAGTACCAGCCGAGATATGACGATCCACCACTTCATCGGCCATCTGATAGTAGACTTCCGGGACGAATTTAGTCCAAGGAGTGGAATCCAAGTGACGCGAGAAAATCACACTCACCAGCATCTGGACAAGAACCGGTCTACTGAAGAGACTATGAGCCTCTTTGTCCGACGCCAACCATTCCATGGCCTTGCCATAAGCGACGCCAGACAACAAAGCTTGGCGAAGGTCAGGACGGACTTCTTTCCGACCACATCTCCAGGAAGCTTCTTGTACACTTCAGACTTGGCCACCGTGGTACTTGCATTTGCCGAAAGTACGGAGTCTTCAACAGGCTGGTGTCCAGAGGGACGACGCTTGAGACTCCTGAGGTCTGATGTGAGTGGCCACTTAGGTGATAACGTCTGAGCCGGAGATTTCGAGGAGTATACGAGATACCTGGGACTCTTGGACTGTGAATCAGGAATACCAGTATCCGGACGAGTGAGATCCAGAACTCTGGTATTTTTCGCAGCCTCCTCGGCCGCTCGACGAGCTCGCTCTTCGGAAAGGCGTTTCTTGAAATCAGGAACAGGCTTCTTTCGCTCGTCCAGAGCTGTCACGTTGATGATAGTTGTCCAATGGTCTGGAACAATAGTGTCCTCCTGATATGACACCAAGAGATCATGTAGGCGATTCCAATTACCCGAGATCTCAGAGTTCTCTTGCAAGAACTCCGAGAAACCCCATGGATCCGTCGGCTTGACGTCGGGACGAGACTTCAGGATAGAGACTTGAGCTTGGAGGTCGGCGATCTGAGACTTCAGAGCTGCCTTGTCCGCCTTCAGAGCTTCCACTTGATCTTGATAGTGGGCCTTGAGGTCCCTAATCTCGGAAGACATACGCTCCTCCACGATACCAACGTCTTGCTGAGCAACCTGCAGTTCGTGCTTCCAGTATTGACAGTTCAGCACCCATTCGCGCTTGATTTCTTCACACTCCGACCGAGCCGCCGCAGCATCTATCAGGGCAACACCGTTTTGAGAACCGACGCGCTCCCGAAGACGTCGATGGGCTGCAGTCATGAGTTTCAAGTACCCAGTCGTCCGAAAGACCCTTTCAGCAAGCCGGGTATGAGAAACATGAGACAGCAGAGACGCCAACTCGCGGCGAACTTCCACTGACGAAGCCAGAGCATCCAGAGTGGGCACATTGAGAGTCTGGGCACGAGGTGTTATAGTCTCATGGGGATCGAAGCTTGGGATCACACGCTCCAACTCCTGAAGGTCTTCGTCGGTAAGTGTCTCGTACCCTACGAGCACACAAGGACCGCCATATGCATTCGCAATGTGACGACCCCTCTGGAAGTCTTCAGCTCGCGCCGGTACACTTATCAGGAAGGCACGTCCCTCAGGCTCGATGTTGGGCGCGATGTAATTGTGAGGGGCGTCAGAGTCTCTCAATGAAATGACTGGAGCGCATTCGCTCGTCGTCAGACCCTGATGAAAGAGTCGGTCGACTTCCGGTAGACAACAGTCGAGGTGCACCAAAGGCCTGCGGTTTGGAAACGCCAGGGGCGTCTTCCGAGGATGCAGGATCTGGATTACGTGAAGTAGCCCTCGTTGTAAAGCTACCCGAGTTCGCGCTGCAATCAGGGAGGTCCCTGACATGACCTTCGACCTGGAGAGTTCCAGACTTTGATGTATGGGCTGGGGCGCTTGAGCTGCCACCAGGTAACGTGGCTGAGCCGACGTCACCACCCTGCACCGTGTCGACAGTAGCCGTAGCAGGACCCGTGCCTGTGGCGTCGCCTGCCGTGCCACTTGACGAGGCGTTCGTGGATAAAGACGTGCTTGTTTCCTCCGACATGCGAGTGTGAAAGTGGATTGGAATATGACCGCCCGTTAGCGAGCCAAGTTCAAATTTCTGAGTCTGAGAGAAGAATCAGACTGGGGAACAGGGCGCCAGAGGCTCTGAAAACCAGGCAAATGACAAAGGGTTGCTGCTACACTACGCTCTAAAAACCGTTCATCAGAATGTCTGATAGACCTGGCCATGATACACAGCTTGGAGAAAGTTCAGCACTGACGGATCGTGACCAGGAGGGGTTGACATGATGCTATTTCCGATTTCGAGCGACAGGTGGATATTACGTTACGATGTGATTGGTTATAATATGGGTTATGAGAGAGGGGGAGCCTGGGACACGGCTGACCCGTGCGACATCTGTGGAAGATTTAGACGAACTTCGCCTGACTGTAAAGGGGCCCAATGGACCAGAAGTGTACTTCAGAGTGTGCACAACTCTGAAGGTCAAATGCACTCTGTCTGGTCACCGGACTTTCCCCGACGATGAGTGCCTAATTTCCTGGCGGAAAGTCTCTCAGAGAACGTATCTCTGAGAGACCTCACCCGTTACCGTCCCAGCGCGACGATGATGGTTCAAGGATCTATACTAGTTCTTACCGCAGAGACCAAGTATCGCGCGCCGGACGCCGCGCACCCGCGCAACCCTCAAGAACTTCGTGTACGTTGAAGCATTGGTGCCCATACTATGATATTCCGTTCAAGACTCTGGTATTCCACACTCTATGACCAAGACTCTGAAAACCAAAGGATTTCTGACTCTGAAAACCCGGATACCAGACTCGGAAA
>VOQZ01001887.1:0-34710 GCA_008079305.1 Phytophthora palmivora
ACGCCCTCACAATTACATCGCGCCCAACATCGAGCCTGAGGGACGTGCCTTCCTGATAAGTGTACCGGCGCGAGCTGAAGACTTCCAGAGGGGTCGTCACATTGCGAATGCATATGGCGGTCCTTGTGTGCTCGTAGGGTACGAGACACTTACCGACGAAGACCTTCAGGAGTTGGAGCGTGTGATCCCAAGCTTCGATCCCCATGAGACTATAACACCTCGTGCCCAGACTCTCAATGTGCCACTCTGGATGCTCTGGCTTCGTCAGTGGAAGTTCGCCGCGAGTTGGCGTCTCTGCTGTCTCATGTTTCTCATACCCGGCTTGCTGAAAGGGTCTTTCGGACGGAGGCTGGGTACTTGAAACTCATGACTGCAGCCCATCGACGTCTTCGGGAGCGCGTTGGTTCTCAAAACGGTGTTGCCCTGATAGATGCTGCGGCGGCTCGGTCGGAGTGTGAAGAGATCAAGCGCGAATGGGTGCTGAACTGTCAATACTGGAAGCACGAACTGCAGGTTGCTCAGCAAGACGTTGGTGTCGTGGAGGAGCGTATGTCTTCGAGATTCGGGACCTCAAGGCCCACTATCAAGATCAAGTGGAAGCTCTGAAGGCGGACAAGGCAGCTCTGAAGTCTCAGATCGCCGACTCCAAGCTCAAGTCTCTATCCTGAAGTCTCGTCCCGACGTCAAGCCGACGGATCCATGGGGTTTTCGGAGTTCTTGCAAGAGAACTCTGAGATCTCGGGTAATTGGAATCGCCTACATGATCTCTTGGTGTCATATCAGGAGGACACTATTGTTCCAGACCATTGGACAACTATCATCAACGTGACAGCTCTGGACGAGCGAAAGAAGCCTGTTCCTGATTTCAAGAAACGCCTTTCTGAAGAGCGAGCTCGTCAAGCTGCCGAGGAGGCTGCGAAAAATACCAGAGTTCTGGATCTCACTCGTCCGGATACTGGTATTCCTGATTCACAGTCCAAGAGTCCCAGGTATCTCGTATACTCCTCGAAATCTCGGCTCAGACGTTATCACCTAAGTGGCCACTCACGTCAGACCTCAGGAGTCTCAAGCGTCGTCCCCTCTGGACACCAGCCTGTTGAAGACTCCGTACTTTCGGCGAATGCAAGTACCACGGTGGCCAAGTCTGAAGTGTACAAGAAGCTTCCTGGAGATGTGGTCTGGAAAGAAGTCCGTCCTGACCTTCGCCAAGCTTTGTTGTCTGGCGTCGCTTATGACAAGGCCATGGAATGGTTGGCGTCGGACAAAGAGGCTCATAGTCTCTTCAGTAGTCCGGTTCTTGTCCAGATGCTGGTGAGTGTGATTTTCTCGCGTCACTTGGATTCCACTCCTTGGACCAAATACGTCCCGGAAGTCTACTATCAGATGGCCGATGAAGTGGTGGATCGTCATATCTCGGCTGGTACAAGCCCGCTGCTTGGGGTGATCTGGATGGTCACGTCAATTATCCTGAGAGCGACGTCGAATCGTCGATCGACAACCCCAAAGAGGATCCTGACTACAAGATAGTGGTGTCGTCGACTCTGAGTCTGAGGACGATGACGACGACTCTGGGAATGACGTATCTGACGACAGCGACTCTGGGGGTGGCAAGTCCAAGAGCAAAAAGTCAGGAGTCAAGAAGTCTGGGAACAAGAAGTCCAAGGACAAGAAGTCCAAGAGCAAGAAGTCTGATGATCATTCGCATTCTGGCTCCAAGCGTCCTCGTGAGTCTGAAGACGACCGACTCTGACGATGGACCGATCGTTCCCACCCAGAAGTCTAAGAGAAGCCGTGCGTCCGTGATTGCCCACACCAGTCCCAAATCCCTCCGAAATCCACCAGCGGAAGTGGATCGAAATCTAAGGCTTCTTCTGGAAAATCACGAAGTCTGGTGTCCAAGCCCTACAAGTCGCTGTCAGTTAGGGAGCTCCAGGTGGTAGAAACACCAGATCGTGATGCCTCCTCCTGGTTGTACTATGGTATCAGAGTACAACGCGTGAGCTCTACCAAGACTTCGACAAGTCAAACGTTGGGATTTCCGGATTATGAGGTCCACAAACACTCGTGCTCCATTCTCAAGGGACGTTGGGACTCAGAACGCTACTGTGCTGTGATCCGCAAGAAACGTGCTCCTTGGGAGGTCATGTTTAACAACCGGTTCTCTGAGTTTACTTCCACAAACGTGACGAGCTGGACCCCATGGTGTTGGCTAATGTAGAAGAGATCGTGCACAGCATGAGAAAACACGCTCAGGCCTTCTGGGAACGGACTCACTGGGTCACTATGGACGTCGAGGCTGATGACAAGTCTGCGGAGTTGCACAAGTACCGGGCCATGCGTCGAGCTGCTTTATTCGTCAGCACAACGCCCTCATCCGGAAAGCCTTGGCGAACAGGGATTTCCCAAAGTCATTACTCTCGGAGCCTGGCATCTGGACTGTTCCTGACAAGGCGTGTCCCTGGATCTGGCAAGACCCCAGAGTCACCGAACTTGGTGGTCCCAAGTGTCTGAGTCTGGAGACGCAATTGGGGGACTTGGATGCCATTGAGCCTGCTCGTATGCAATGGGCCACGGTGAGCGTGGACGAAGAATGGCTCCAGTATGTTCCTGACGATATCAAGAAGGATATCTTGACACCAGCGGAGCGCTCTGAGAACCCCGTCTCCCTCAGCTACTGAAGTCCCCAGCCTCAGCCAAAAATTTCGTAGGAAGTCTGCATACTGATAGGCCACTTAGTGTCTGCATTTGTGACGTAAACCTCGGCTTAGTAGGATCATCCTTTTCCATCTTCTAATATTCTCCACTTAGTCATTGATTCACCATCTCGTATTCATCAGCACATAATCTCCACAAATTCATTTTCTCCACATACACATCGTCGTTTTCATACAAGCAATAACATAGTCGATCACATGTCTGAACACACGAATCTCA
Organism: Phytophthora palmivora; assembly: GCA_008079305.1. Lineage (NCBI taxonomy): Eukaryota > Oomycota > Peronosporomycetes > Peronosporales > Peronosporaceae > Phytophthora > Phytophthora palmivora. Next base: position 2,935 of record VOQZ01001887.1, read on the forward strand.
GAAATAAATCTCTGAAGAACATGCATTCATACTTTCATTCTCTGAAAGTCAGTCTCTGCAATCTCTCAGATATCAGACTTCCAGATGCATTTTCAGAGTTGTTTAGACTCTGGGGTGATCGTCTCCAGCTTGCATTGCCTGGAAACGAGCTCGTGCTCGTGCACTCTGGTTGAACTCGTAAAGTAATGCGCCACAATTCAACTTCGATAACGGTAGCCACTCAGTTTCATCGTAACCCTTCCATTTAACGAGGTATTCACGGAGACGTTTGGACGTTCTGGTACGTTTACCCCAACGAGTATCCAAAATCTTCTCCACTTCATACTCATCATTCTCAGCGTCAGGTTCCCAACTATCTTCAGGTAGCAAAGCGGCATCAAAGTCATCGTCTTCTGGAATCTCGAGCTCTATCGTTGGTCGCCTGGGGAATAAGGCTCTGGGTTTCAGACGGCTCACATGCACCCAGGGATTCACACGATAACCAGTATCTTCAACCTTGAGTCGTACGCGGAAGTCATCCAACATCTCATCGATTCTGAAAGGACCATGCCACATGTGCGCTAGCTTCCGGCTTAACCCCGTTTGTACTTTAGGGATATAAAGCCATACGGCATCACCTATAGCAAAACCTGATTTCAGACGTTCTGATAACTCGTTCCACTTTCTGGTTTGTTCTTCAGACCGGTCGCGTTTCGCTTTCTTCTGGAGATCTTCGGCACATGCCACAGCATAACTGTAGTCTCGTTGCATCTTCCTTCTCCATTCGTAGGCGGTTCGTTCCTGAGTCGTCGACGGCTTGGGTCCTAGCATAGCGGACACAGTTCCGCGAGCATCCCAACCATGCACCAAATAAAAGGCGTTTCCAGACGGGTGGCATCGAACGACGTGTTCAGGGCGAACATCAGACGCTCGGCATGATCATCCCAATCACTTTGATCAGCTTCAGAGATATACGCCTTGATCGCGCGCACCACAGTTTGAACCGACCGTTCCTGTTGGCCGTTAGCTTGTGGTCGGTATCCTAGAGTAGCTCGTTGTCTGCTACCCAGGAGTTCCCTGAAAACTTGAACACCTCACTCATAAAACGGGGGTCCTGGTCATGACGAATCAGAGAACTGGCTCCGAAGTTTCTGAAAACACGTTCTTCATAGGCTTCCGCCACGTCTTGAGCCGTGGTGATACTCATCGGCTTACACATCACGTACCCTGAAAACATGTCTTGGAAGAGCAGAAGGAAGGTGTTGCCGCGTGCTGACTTCGGCATATGCGTCACAAAATCCATGGACACAACCTCAAACGGTCTGCTGGGCTCAATATTCCCAGGTGACGGTCCAGGATTTGGAGGTCGCCCCTTGCCGCTAGCGCAGTCCACACACTCCTTCACGAATCTTTCCACATCGGCGTACATACCCAACCAGTAGAACTCTGAACTCAGTTTCTCGAACGTCCTCTTGATTCCCTGATGTCCACCTTGATAGTCTTCGTGGGCATAATGCAGCAAGTCTGAGTGCAAGTCTCTGGGGACGACCAGTCTGAGTTCATCGACGTTGTCTCGAGGCCGCTCTCGGGTAGCACGACTTAGACGATACAGCACGTCTCTGGAATCCAAGATGAAATCCTCAGCGACCCTTGCTAGTTTCCTGACTCGGGGCCGTGGTAGATCTCCCACGTCACCTTTCAGAAACTTCATGAGCTCAACCAAATACGGGTCGTGGCTCTGATGTGCCTTGATTCGCCGCCAACGTTCTGCCTGGAACTCCAAAGGCCCCAGGGGTTCACGCTCATCGTCGTCCTCAGGCGGATCAGTGTTATTCGGAACTTGTGCACGGGTCACAGCGATCAATACTTTAGCTGATCGTGGCAAAAGTGCGGATTCTGGGCCATGGATTCCATCAGACTCTGTGTCACACCGTGGCCTTCAGCTGTCGCGACTTCGGACTCCTGAACTTGCGCATTTGGGGCTGGGCAGGGCTTCATTAATTTTCTTGGACTTTAGACACTAGTTGTAGATGAGTGACTCGTCAGCGTCTTGTACCTGCCAAGCTTCCCCAAGTGCCAGAGTCTTCGAAGTTAAGTAATCTGCCGCTTGATTGAACTCGCGTTTCACATGCACTAACTTCAGGGTCTGAAATTTGGTTTTCAGGATTCAAACTCTGCCAACCTCCGCTGCAAATTAGGTTGGTTGCAGTTAATCAGTCCCTGGGCCTGTTGTATTGCGATACGTGAGTCTCCAACAACCACTAGCTCACGTATTCCATATTCCAATGCCATCCTCAGACCGTAATTCAGACCACAATATTCCGAATCATTCACAGTGACGTCCTTCAGGGGAAATCCTCGGGCTTCCAAAACATTCCACCCAGGGAGTTTCCAGAGTATACATCCGCAACTTCCCAGACGAGTAGACGTCTTTGCTGCACCATCGAAACTCAGGACATGACCCTGATAATCCGCTTCCAGCATTTTCACACTGACAGGAGCTGGCGGTTTGACTCGCCCCTTGGCTGGAATCAGGTTTTCAGAGACCTCGTCTAAATGTTCTCGGGGTGTGATGCCTGCGCCGAGTATGGCTGGAAGTCCGTCTTCATCACGCTGGATCCGGCGAATTTCTAAGTCCCAGTGCGGCAACTTCAGACCCCACTTAACGTTTCTACCATCGGTGGAATTCGACGTCAGCAACCACTTTAGCACAGAGTATCTGGTATACACCACAATCACTGGACTTGACTCTACTAGCGCTCTGAAATTTTCCAAGACTCTGAGAATCGCAATCACCTCCTTTTCGGCAATATGATACCTGAGTTCAGCGTCATTCAGAACACGGCCCGTGAACCGGACTGGATGAATCACTCCGTCGTACTCCTGTCCTAGAACTGCTGAGGCAGCCCAAGGGTTCGCATGTGGGATGATAACAAATGGTCTGGTCGGTCCGGGTGTCTGAGAAGTGGGGTGGAAACTATCTTGCGTTTCAGGAGCTCAAATGCTTCTTTGGCACAAGTCAGATCCTTCCAGAGCAGATCTGTTCATCCGTCAACTCGTACAAGGTGGCAGCGATAACCGGTAAATCTTCAATAAACTTGTTGTAGTAATTGAGACTTCCCATGAAACTCTGAACTCCCTTTAGCGTGGACGGGAACGGCAGATCTTCGACTCCTTTGACGATCTTGGGCGTCGCTCTCAGACCTTCGGCGCTGATTTCGTGGGAGAGATACGGGATCGATAACTTCCCGAATTCGCTCTTGGGCAAACTCACAGAGATGTTCCAGTAGCGAAGTCTGAAAAGCAGAGCGTTTAAATCGTCACAGAGTTGGTCCCAAGTCGGCGCTCCATGTGCAATGTCATCGATGTACGAACTTCTCCCCAGGACTGGACCCATATACGTTGGAACCGGAATGTTCCTTTGGAAAACGGTCATCTGACTTGTGAGAGCCGACATTTCGATTTCAGCGCTGATTTTCAAAGTCTGGGGATTGTTTTTCAGAGTCTTGAGGCTTCAGTTGCAAGAACTCCAGAACGTCTGCGTCAACTTCGGCCTCTTCCTCTGGTGATAATCTTACAAATCCCCACAGACAATTATCCAGCATAGCTTGATACACAAGAGGAGCATTCTTCAGGCCGAAAGCATTCTCACCCACTGGAAATGTCCAAATGGACAAACAAATGCGGATATCAATCGTGCACGTTCCGTCATCCTAATGCCCAGAAACCGCTAGCCATGTCCAGACTCATAAGCCACATCGCGGCCTCGAACCCAATCAGGAGATCATCAATAAGAGGCAACGGGTAAGGTGATAGCTGGATGAAACCATTTACAACCGATAGTCGATACACATTCGTATGTCAACACCGTTCTTCTTCAGAACAATCACAATAGGGGATGCCCACGGCGAATTGGAGTACTCGATCAAACCAGTTTCCAGAAGTTTCTTGAGAAGCTCATACACCTTCAGCATGAGATGAGAGGCAACGGACCTTGGACGTTGGGCCACCGGTTTGGCGTCTCCTACGTCTAGATCACAGACCACACCCCTTGCCGGTGCGGGCGCTGCATTACCGTCTCCTAGGAAGATCTTTCTGTGGTATTTCAGAATGTCACGTAGTTTCTTCTCCATTTCTGGCGTTGTCTTCCTGGTTCTCCAACATCAGCACTGTCAATATCGCACTCCGGTGTCAATTCCTCAATCTCCGGTAACATGACCAATTGATCGCGCAACTGGACAAGGAGCTCCGTGCCTTCCCGCATATAAACACCGGTTCCAAATCCAACTCTTCGTTCGAGACTTGCATGCACCGCTCATACTCTACTCGCAATTTTTCCACAGGTGTTCCAGGCATCCCTTGAATAGGGATATCCCAAGATTCGCCCATTAGGTCCATATCATCTGCAGGTAACTGAGAAGTTGAGAACCACTTGCAGGAGACTCTGGTTCCGAGTCCGAGGAGCCATCACCAGAATGATGTAATCGTCACCAGAGTCGCTGGGAGAGGCACTTTCAGAGGACATCTCAGAATCTCTGGTATCCACACCTGCGTCCCAGCTATCCGCCACTCCACTACAACAGCAATCATCTGTCTGAGTGGATGCATCTAGGGCAAAACGCACTCGCTTCGTGACTAAAGTCGGGTCTGATTTCACAAACTGCACTCGAGCATTATCCAACCTCGGACGTTGCAGTATCTTAGTCGGCCATGGGTAATCTGGATGCTCCACACAAGGAGGTTGCGGCATCAGAGCCTCCAGCTTTGCCTCTCGTTCCATACGTTCTTCGTTTCTGGTGACGGAGTGCTTTCCAGGATCAGCACCTCCCAATCCCGATATGCAGCGGAACCTGGACGCACGAAACGCCCATGTCTCGGGAAGAAGCCATATTCCACGATCCTCGCGACATCAGAGAGCTCGTTGACCCAGGTGTTCTTATCGGAAATATTCACCACACGAACTGCCACAGGCCATGAGCGGGCAGCATAGATCAGCTGCGTAACCCAACGATCACCACGTCCAGCCCACACGACTTCCCGTTGCGGATTCGTCGGACCATAATCAATCCTAACAGTGAACTCCTCACCAGGACTCAGAAGAACAGCCTCGCTTGGTCTGACAAACCTGCTACGACCAAGGTGGTCACCAGGCTCCCAATTACACATCATCACCACGACTTCGTCTGGTAACGACACCAGACCTTCGCGAGTACTGATCCTCACTCCAGCGGCAAACATAAAGCCCATTCCTAAAAGCACATCAATTCCTTCACCAATATTCGCGACCCAAACATCCACAATGTACACCACTCTTGGCCCAAGTGTCAACTTGATCTCAGCGCTGGCGCCAATGTACGTCGGAACACCACCCATCCCTGATACCTTAGTTTGCTTGTGCGACTTGAGTCTGAGTCCGAGCTTACGCGCAAAGTCGTAACTCAGAATGTTTATAGTCGCACCGGTATCCAGGAGAATCTTAGTCCGGCGATCATTCACAGCACCATGTACCATCACCACATCTCGCTTGGAACGATCAAGGTAATTATCCTCCCACCAGCCGTAGCATTCGCCATCCTTCAGTCTGAATGACACTGTGTCGTCAGGTATCGGATCGGTGTTTTCAGAGATCTCGGGTAACTTATTTCCTGAGTTTCTGAAAGGCACAGCTGATTCCTGGGTTAAAGTGGTCATGCATTGTTGGGGTTTATCTTGAACCTTTCTCAGCTCCGGTCCTACACACACTAGAACACATAACTCTGGGGTATTGCCTTGCCCGGCGCGTTTCGGATCCCCATCCGACGGGCGTATTAGTTTAACGGCTTCCCAGAGTCTGCCTCATCACCCAGAAGTCTTTCTCTCAGGTGGTTTGGCATGTCCTTCGTGCGCCTTGACGGGCGAGTTGCTTGAGTGTTTCCAAAGTCTTCAAGTCTTCACAGGGTTTTCCGGGATGTAATTTTCCACACACTTCACAGGGGGGTGTTCGACACATTCGGCTTGGATGCCCTTTTTCCTGGCACCGGTCACACGTGATATCCCTCCAGCAATCTTCTTCTGAGTGTCCTGGGCGTTGACATTTCTCGCAAAATTTGTTCCAATAACCGCCATTTTCAGGACGCCTCTGATGAAAACCCTGACCTGACGATCCAGACGGGGAATAGGGCGGCGGACGCCATCCCATGTCTCCCATCACTCGGTACACCTCATTTGTCAGGGTCTGCGTCCAGTCAGCGCTCGGCGGAGCTGTCGAGGCACTCGAAGAAGTCTGTGTAGTGTCTCCATCACGGGTAGACTCTGAAGTCACACTCTGAAGTCGGGAATCACCGGCTTGGTCTCTGGCATCCTGATCGGATTTTAAAGATCCCTTATGGTTTGCAGGATCATCATCGTCAGAATCTTCAGAGTCCGGGTCTCTCGCGACATAAGTCCGGTTCATGCGCTTGGGCTTGAACGGTCCTCGTGGAATATTATCTGCTCGGAAGTCTCGAGGCTTGGTGGTGGTCATATCTTGGTCACCTGTTCGCCAGACATCTTCATCCTGTTTAAAGCATACTCCAAGTCTGAAATATGTCGGAATCTCTGACCTTGTAGCGAAGTTTTCAGACGTGCGTCCTTGAGCTTCGTGATAAAACGGAGCACATGCTTCTCAAGACGCTTGGACGATTTTCTGAAGTCAATGTCGGCCTTCCCAGCGGCGGAGTTGAGTCGATAGAAGAATTCGAGCGGGGTCTCAGAGTCCTTCATAGCCATAGTGAAGTATCTCTCTGAATATGATGACCGCGCCTTACAGTAACGCTTCTTGAACTCTGACGACAACTCCTTCCAGTCACGGGACACACTCTTGGGGGGGCTGGTTAAACCAGTCACGCGCAGATACCGGGAGCTTCAACTTGAGCTCCTGAATGCGTGTCTTGGTCGACCACCCTCCTTGAGACGCCATATTCGTGAATGCTCCCACCAGTGGATGCGTTCCCTGAGTGTGGCTCTAGGATCGAACTCTCCGAGATTGTTAGAGTTCATGAACGGCCTCAACGTCAGAAGTGTATTTCCAGCTTGAGCTTGCGTCGCTGCTGTCAGGTTCATCACTTCGCCAAACTCAGAGTCATCTGAAGACGAGCTTTCAGATTCTGAGCTCGAGTCCTCAGAGTCTCCACCAGGGTATGGTGCTTCACCACGGCGCTTCTCTCGGCGGGGCGCCTCTCGGTCTCCATTAGGCCGTCTAGCGTATGATTTCCGCGGTGGATCTCGTCGTGGGTCGATGCACGCCTGGTGTCCCCCTTGGCTTCTGTCACCGAGGCTACTCGAGTCGCTTGGGTTGCTGTAGTGGTTGTAGCGGCGGCGCCATTCCTCTCGGCCTTCACTCGCTTCGTCACCGAGCTTCGCGCAGGGGCAGTTTGCTGGAAGGTAGCAACTTCTCGAGGAGCCGTCTTGAGAGCCGGTGGGTGCGACATGGGTTCAACCCTAACCTCACTTCTGCTTTCTGATCCGATTACCGGATACTTAATTGCAACTTCAGGGTCCTCAGTGTCTAACACCGGGGTTGCAGTTGCTGAATCAGGGTGACCGACCCTTCGCGCCTCTTGAACTTGGGACAATGTTGCTCGAAGGCTTCTCAACTGACCGGCTTGGAAGCGTTGCATGTTCTGAGAACTCTCTTTCTCCCTGTCGCGCTCAGCTTCCACATCTTTCATCCGCTGCTGTAAGGTCTTTTGGGAAATCCAGTCTCGTTTCATCTCGTCTGTCGCGCGCACACGTTGGGCTTCGGCTTCGGCTTCTCGCTGTCGCCAGCGATCAGCAAACTCTGATTCCAGACGTTGGCTTTCCGACCTCCAGAGATCTGATTTCAGCTCCTCCAGCTCTGCCACGCTGCGGCTTCGGGTTTACTCTCCGATACCAAACTTCTCCGTTCTTCAGCATCGTCAGCACGTCTCTCCGCCTCCAGTCTCGCGTTTTCAGACTCCAACAAGCGGTCGGTGAGCGTCTGGATCTCGCGTCTTGCTTCCAAGTCGCGTTGTTCCCGACGACGGTCACGTTCCATGGATTCTAAGCGTTCTCGGGCCAAAACCTCCATCTGCGCTTGCTCCATCCGGCTCTGCCACTCCTGCTGTTGCCTCATGACGTTCAGTCGATCTGGGCAGGCTCTGATCTCTGAGAGCTTCGAGCTTCAGACTTCGTGCGACTGGACGCGATGGAACTCAAGCGTCGAGACGGCGTTTTCCGAAGGTCTTCACTCTTCACACTCTGGCGGTGGCTTCGATGGCTTGCGCTTCGACTGGAAACAGATGAAGGCGGAATCTCTGGCGTTGGTTGTCTGAAACCCTGTGAAGGCTCATGGACAAACACCTGGTTTCCAGGCTTTACATCTGACACCTCAGCTTCCTCCTCTAGCATGTCGATGTTTTCAGGCTCCGATTTCACAGGAAACAACGTTCAAGTCACTTGGATTCCCATACCTTCTCCGGAGACCATTCCTCCGGCGTCAGCGCCTTGGGCAATCAACGCCAGACCCCTTGCGGACAGCGGCATGTGTGATGCCGCCCCTCGACTCACAGATATCAAGGACGAGTCTGTAGAGCTTCCACGCGAGATCTGAAATCCAGACGACTGATCATCAGAGGTCCCGATGACACTGGGAACTGGCACGTCCGTCATTCGAGTTCGAGAGCTGTTACGATCTTCAGACATGGGAGTTCCAGACTCTGGTCGCGTGTTATCAGAATGACTCTCGTACTGTGGCAATGAAGACAGCGACGGTGTCGACAAGGCTGACGGTGTTGACGGGACTTGTGGGCGCGGCGGTCTCTGCTGTAAGCGCTTGGACTGCGGCGGCTCATCACTGCTGGAACCATTGGAGCTATGCGTCACTCGGAGTCCGGTTACCCGGAGGCGCATGATCAGCTGTCGTCCTTGTAGGTCAGCATCCTTGTCAGGTAATACACTATCGGTTCCTTCTTGACTTGTTGTGTCTTCTTGTTTCATGCCTTCTGAGAGTCGGATAACTTGTAACCTGGCAGTCACGGTGGCCCACTCAACCAGTTCCATGGCAAGACGACTCTGAAGTTCGGTCGCCACACTGCGCACCTGAGACTCAAAGACCGCTGACGACTGAGTCTGGGACCACGTCGGGAGCAAGTTCTGGAATTCAAAACCCGCCTCGTACAGCATTGTCTGGAGAACAGCTACACACTCTGGTGCCGTCAACGTGCTCATTGGAATCTCAACGTAGGAAAGGTCTTGAATCCGACCAAAGCCATGACGTCGCACGTGAAACTCCGAAATCCACATGTCTTCAGGGAATACAGAGAAGCACCGCCACTTTATGTAGTCGCCGGTCGCTGCAGCGGCTTTCTGGAAGACGTCTACACTGGCCTTCGTCGTCGGCCATACATACTCGACGCTTGGCGGGACGACTCTACCGACATCCATGTCTTTCCAGCGGCGGAGCTCACGACGAACATACCTTAAGGCTCGTTCTCCATCAAGCGAATCAGCCCTCCCAGACTCATCAGACGGTGTCTTCAGAGAATCGTCGGACTTGATCAGCGTGTCATCCGACATTGGTGCACCTTCAGACTTCGGAGACTGCGGAACAAGATCTTCAGAGAGTCCGGGTTCTGGCTTCACTTCTTCCACGGACTGTCCGGAGGTCGTCGACTCTGAACGCAGATCGACCACTTCCGGGGACTCAACCATATCGGCGCCTCCCTCAGACGCCTCATCACCACCCTCACGGGCAGTGGTCACCTCGTCACCAGAAGCTTCGACTTCTGACGGGCCATCCTCAGAACTTTGTTCACCAGAGACAGCGGGTGCCTCCTTAGCTTCTGGTTCTGCAGCAGGCTAGTCTTCGACCGTCGGTTCTGGGACGTTCACACTCTCAGCGGCCTTCTTCTCTCGCGCAGCCTTCCTCCTCTCGCGAGCCGCCTTCTAGATAGCATCCTAGTCTGGTTGCTCCTCAGGCGGCAATCCTTGGAGACGCTTGGACTGACGTGTCAGAACACCGCGACCGCGACCACGGCGTCCTCCTCTCGTAGATCCTGGTGTAGCCATCTTGAATATAGACGCTTGACAGGAAACTTTCTCTTCTTGTACCCTCGAATCCGGTGAAATCACGATACCAAGATCCAGGCACGCGCACCAGTTGTCGCGAAGTCGGTGAAAACTTTGGTCGCGGTGCAGGTGGCGTATAGTGAACCCGGTTATACGACTACTGAAAGGATTTCAGAGTCGTACAACGTAGGTGGGCGTGTGGTACCTTGTTGTATCCCTGTGGGTTCGTTGTCTTGGGAATATGACCCTCGCCGGAGTCTAGAGTTCAAAGTGAAGAGAAATTGTGTTCCCCTGGCGTCTGGTGTCGGGGCTCAAGAAGTCCTTCCAGGAGCGTTCGGGAGTCGGAGTTTCCGAAAACCAAATAGGTTACCAGAAAGTTGGTGGTCGGAAAGAGGTTAATACCAGAGAGAAAAAATCTGATACCGGTGTCTGAATACCACAAATCCAGAACCGAGATACTTGACTTTCAGAGATAAACAACAAATATACAGAGTTCAGGAATATACAAATATGCAGCCGTTCTTATTCTTTCTGGGCCCTTGAACGGTGGGCTAATACTCCAGGTCAACTAGGGATTCGTTACCAGACACCTAGTCTGTCTGGTATCCCTGTCACGTTCGCGCACCACCCTCTAATATAGAGGGAAATATAAACCAATACAATCAGCTATATATAACAGTCTACCTTGCACCCTGGAAACGACTGTCTAGTTTCCAGAGCCTGTCCAAACGAGCAATATGAAATGGGCTACCGCTAGAGACAAAACAAACGACCCAACTAGGATATGGAATAGGCGGGTCCTCTCAGGTCTCTACGTTACCTGATCTCCACCTAAGGGGACTGAATTTGGTGGAGATCACACGGCGTACGTCCACGACGCAGTGGCTTGGATACCTCTCAAGCGGACTTGTGTAGTAGCAAGCAAAATGAACTCTGTTTATCATTTTATCTTTCTCATAACTCTCATATATCTCTGGTAACTCTCTTCTTCTTGTCGTCCTTGGCGTTCTTCATGCATTCAGTCTTCAAATCTCAGGTACACTTGGTTCTTGTATGTATCAGGCATCTTGACTTCGTTTCAGTATACAGTCAGTATAGCCGATCTCGATGGGTTGACAGGTAGAGACGTCATCACGGGGGATGTGCAGGGCAGTCATCACTTGATTGCGTGACCTGAACTTGGTTTCAGTATACAGTCAGTTTAGCCGATCTCGATGGGTTGACAGGTAGAGACGTCATCACGGGGGATGTGCAGGGCAGTCATCACTTGATTGCGTGACCTGAACTTGGTTTCACTTGGTTTCAGTATGGTCTTGAATCTTCGTTGATTTCCGAGTCTGGTATCCGGGTTTTCAGAGTCTGAAATCACTTTGGTTTTCAGAGTCTTGGTCATAGAATGTGGAATACCAGAGTCTTGAACGGAATATCATAGTACGGAGCACCAATGCTTCAACGTACACGAAGTTCTTGAGGGTTGCGCGGGTGCGCGGCATCCGGCGCGCGATACTTGGTCTCTGCGGGTAAGTAGTATAGATCCTTGAACCATCATCGTCGCGCTGGACGGTAACGGGATGAGGTCTCTCAGAGATACGTTCTTCTGAGAGACTTTCCGCCAGGAATTAGGCACTCATCGTCGGGGAAAGTCCGGTGACCAGGCAGAGTGCATTTGACCTTCAGAGTTGTGCATACTCTGAAGTACACTTCTGGTCCATTGGGCCCCTTTACAGTCAGTCGAAGGTTCGTCTAAAATCTTCCACAGATGTCGCACGGGTGCAGCCGTGTCCCAGGCTCCCCCTCTCTCATAACCCATATTATAACCAATCACATCGTAACGTAATATCCACCTGTCGCTCGAAAATCGGAAATAGCATTATGTCAGATGTTCTGGAATTCTTGCAGCTGAAGCCTCAAGACTCTGAAAACCAATCCTCTGACTTTGAAAACCATGCGCTGAAATCAGAGATGTCGGCTCTCACAAGTCAGATGACCGTTTTCCAAAGGAACATTCCGGTTCTAACGTATATGGGTCCAGTCCTGGGGAGAAGTTCGTACATCGATGACATTGCACATGGAGCGCCGACTTGGGACCAACTCTGTGACGATTTAAACGCTCTGCTTTTCAGACTTCGCTACTGGAACATCTCTGTGAGTTTGCCCAAGAGCGAATTCGGGAAGCTATCGATCCCGTATCTCTCCCACGAAATCAGCGCCGAAGGTCTGAGAGCGACGCCCAAGATCGTCAAAGGAGTCGAAGATCTGCCGTTCCCGTCCACGCTAAAGGGAGTTCAGAGTTTCATGGGAAGTCTCAATTACTACAACAAGTTTATTGAAGATTTACCGGTTATCACTGCCACCTTGTACGAGTTGACGGATGAACAGATCTGCTCTGGAGGGATCTGACTTGTGCCAAAGAAGCATTTGAGCTCCTGAAACGCAAGATAGTTTCCACCCCACTTCTCAGACACCCGGACCGGACCAGACCATTTGTTATCATCCCACATGCGAACCCTTGGGCTGCCTCAGCAGTTCTAGGACAGGAGTACGACGGAGTGATTCATCCAGTCCGGTTCACGGGCCGTGTTCTGAATGACGCTGAACTCAGGTATCATATTGCCGAAAAGGAGGTGATTGCGATTCTCAGAGTCTTGGAAAATTTCAGAGCGCTAGTAGAGTCAAGTCCAGTGATTGTGGTGTATACCAGATACTCTGTGCTAAAGTGGTTGCTGACGTCGAATTCCACCGATGGTAGAAACGTTAAGTGGGGTCTGAAGTTGCCGCACTGGGACTTAGAAATTCGCCGGATCCAGCGTGATGAAGACGGACTTCCAGCCATACTCGGCGCAGGCATCACACCCCGAGAACATTTAGACGAGGTCTCTGAAAACCTGATTCCAGCCAAGGGGCGAGTCAAACCGCCAGCTCCTGTCAGTGTGAAAATGCTGGAAGCGGATTATCAGGGTCATGTCCTGAGTTTCGATGGTGCAGCAAAGACGTCTACTCGTCTGGGAAGTTGCGGATGTATACTCTGGAAACTCCCTGGGTGGAATGTTTTGGAAGCCCGAGGATTTCCCTGAAGGACGTCACTGTGAATGATTCGGAATATTGTGGTCTGAATTACGGTCTGAGGATGGCATTGGAATATGGAATACGTGAGCTAGTGGTTGTTGGAGACTCACGTATCGCAATACAACAGGCCCAGGGACTGATTAACTGCAACCAACCTAATTTGCAGCGGAGGTTGGCAGAGTTTGAATCCCTGAAAACCAAATTTCAGACCCTGAAGTTAGTGCATGTGAAACGCGAGTTCAATCAAGCGGCAGATTACTTAACTTCGAAGACTCTGGCACTTGGGGAAGCTTGGCAGGTACAAGACGCTGACGAGTTCACTCATCTACAACTAGTGTCTAAAGTCCAAGAAAAATTAATGAAGCCCTGCCCAGCCCCAAATGCGCAAGTTCAGGAGTCCGAAGTCGCGACAGCTGAAGGCAACGGTGTGACATCAGAGTCTGATGGAATCCATGGCCCAGGGTCCGCACCTTTGCCACGATCAGCTAAAGTATTGATCGCTGTGACCCGTGCACAAGTTCCGAATAACACTGATCCGCCTGAGAACGAGGATGAGCGTGAACCCCTGGGGCCGTTGGAGTTCCAGGCAGAACGTTGGCGGCGAATCAAGGCACATCAGAGCCACGACCCATATTTAGTTGAGCTCATGAAGTTTCTGAAAGGTGATGTAGGAGATCTACCACGTCCCCGAGTCAGGAAACTAGCAAGGGTCGCTGAGGATTTCATCTTGGATTCCAGAGACGTGCTGTATCGTCTAAGTCGTGCTACCCGAGAGCGACCTCGAGACAACGTCGATGAACTCAGACTGGTCGTCCCCAGAGACTTGCACTCAGAGTTGCTGCATTATGCCCACGAAGACTATCAAGGTGGACATCAGGGAATCAAGAGGACGTTCGAGAAATTGAGTTCAGAGTTCTACTGGTTGGGTATGTACGCCGATGTGGAAAGATTCGTGAAGGAGTGTGTGGACTGCGCTAGCGGCAAGGGGCGACCCCCAAATCCTGGACCGTCACCTGGGAATATTGAGCCCAGCAGACCGTTTGAGGTTGTGTCCATGGATTTTGTGACGCATATGCCGAAGTCAGCACGCGGCAACACCTTCCTTCTGCTCTTCCAAGACATATTTTCAGGGTACGTGATGTGTAAGCCGATGAGTATCACCACGGCTCAAGATGTGGCGGAAGCCTATGAAGAACGTGTTTTCAGAAACTTCGGAGCCAGTTCTCTGATTCGTCATGATCAAGACCCCCGTTTTATGAGTGAGGTGTTCAAGTGTTTCAGGGAACTCCTGGGTAGCAGACAACGAGCTACTTTAGGATATCGACCACAAGCTAACGGCCAACAGGAACGGTCGGTTCAAACTGTGGTGCGCGCGATCAAGGCGTATATCTCTGAAGCTGATCAAAGTGATTGGGATGATCATGCCGAGCGTCTGATGTTCGCCCTGAACACGTCGTTCGATGCCACCCGTCTGGAAACGTCTTTCTATTTGGTGCATGGTTGGGATGCTCGCGGAACTGTGTCCGCTATGCTAGGACCCAAGCCGTCGACGACTCAGGAACGAACTGCCTACGAATGGAGAAGGAAGATGCAACGAGACTACAGTTATGCTGTGGCATGTGCCGAAGATCTCCAGAAGAAAGCGAAACGCGGCCGGTCTGAAGAACAAACCAGGAAGTGGAACGAGTTATCAGAGCGTCTGAAATCAGGTTTTGCTATAGGTGATGCCGTATGGCTTTATATCCCTAAAGTACAAACGGGGTTAAGCCGGAAGCTAGCTCACATGTGGCATGGTCCTTTCAGAATCGATGAGATGTTGGATGACTTTCGTGTACGACTCAAGGTTGAAGATACTGGTTATCGTGTGAATCCCTGGGTGCATGTGAGCCGTCTGAAACCCAGAGCCTTATTCCCCAGGCGACCAACGATAGAGCTCGAGATTCCAGAAGACGATGACTTTGATGCCGCTTTGCTACCTGAAGATAGTTGAGAACCCGACGCTGAGAATGATGAGTATGAAGCGGAGAATATTTTGGATACTCGTTGGAGTAAACGTACCAGAACGTCCAAACGTCTCCGTGAATACCTCGTTAAATGGAAGGGTTACAATGAAACTGAGTGGCTACCGTTATCGAAGTTGAATTGTGGCGCATTACTTTACGAGTTCAACCAGAGTGCACGAGCACGAGCTCGCTTCCAGGCAATGCAAGCTGGAGACGATCACCCCAGAGTCTAAACAACTCTGAAAATGTATCTGGAAGTCTGATATCTGAAAGATCGCAGGGATTGACTTCCAGAGAACGAAAGTATGAATGCATGTTCTTCAGAGATTTTATTTCTGGGATTCGTGTGTTCAGACATGTGATCGACTATGTTATTGCTTGTATGAAAACGACGATGTGTATGTGGAGAAAATGAATTTGTGGAGATTATGTGCTGATGAATACGAGATGGTGAATCAATGACTAAGTGGAGAATATTAGAAGATGGAAAATAGGATGATCCTACTAAGGCCGAGGTTTACGTTACAAATGCAGATAACTAAGTGGCCTATCAGTGTGCGGACTTCCTACGAAATTTTTGGCTGAGGCTGGGGACTTCAGTAGCTGAGGGAGACGGGGTTCTCAGAGCGCTCCGCTGGTGTCAAGATATCCTTCTTGATATCGTCAGGAACATACCGGAGCCATTCTTCGTCCACGCTCACCGTGGCCCATTGCATACGAGCAGGCTCAATGGCATCCAAGTCCCCCAATTGCGTCTCCAGACTCAGACACTTGGGACCACCAAGTTCGGTGACTCTGGGGTCTTGCCAGATCCAGGGACACGCCTTGTCAGGAACAGTCCAGATGCCAGGCTCCGAGAGTAATGACTTTGGGAAATCCCTGTTCGCCAGGGCTTTCCGGATGAGGGCATTGTGCTGACGAACTAAAGCAGCTCGACGCATAGCCCGGTACTTGTGCAACTCCGCAGACTTGTCATCAGCCTCGACCTCCATAGTGACCCAGTGAGTCCGTTCCCAGAAGGCCTGAGCGTGTTTTCTCATGCTGTGCACGATCTCTTCTACATTAGCCAACACCATGGGGTCCAGCTCGTCACGTTTGTGGAAGTAAAGCTCAGAGAACCGGTTGCTAAACATGACCTCCCAAGGAGCACGTTTCTTGCGGATCACAGCACAGTAGCGTTCTGAGTCCCAACGTCCCTTGAGAATGGAGCACGAGTGTTTGTGGACCTCATAATCTGGAAATCCCAATGTTTGACTTGTCGAAGTCTTGGTAGAGCTCACGCGTTGTACTCTGATACCATAGTACAACCAGGAGGAGGCACCACGATCTGGTGTTTCTACCACCTGGAGCTCCCTAACTGACAGCGACTTGTAGGGCTTGGACACCAGACTTCGTGATTTTCCAGAAGAAGCCTTAAATTTCGATCCACTTCCGCTGGTGGATTTCGGACGGGATTTGGGACTGGTGTGGACAATCACGGACGCACGGCTTCTCTTAGACTTCTGGATGGGAACGATCGGTCCATCGTCAGAGTCGGAGTCGTCTTCAGACTCACGAGGACGCTTGGAGCCAGAATGCGAATGATCATCAGACTTCTTGCTCTTGGACTTCTTGTCCTTGGATTTCTTGTTCCCAGACTTCTTGACTCCTGACTTTTTGCTCTTGGACTTGCCACCCCCAGAATCGCTGTCGTCAGATATGTCAGTCCCAGAGTCGTCGTCATCGTCCTCAGACTCAGAGTCGACGACACCACTATCGTTGTAGTCAGGATCCTCTTTGGGGTTGTCGATCGACGACTCGACGTCGCTCTCAGGATAATTGACGTGACCATCCAGATCACCCCAAGCAGCGGGCTTAGTACCAGCCGAGATATGACGATCCACCACTTCATCGGCCATCTGATAGTAGACTTCCGGGACGAATTTAGTCCAAGGAGTGGAATCCAAGTGACGCGAGAAAATCACACTCACCAGCATCTGGACAAGAACCGGTCTACTGAAGAGACTATGAGCCTCTTTGTCCGACGCCAACCATTCCATGGCCTTGCCATAAGCGACGCCAGACAACAAAGCTTGGCGAAGGTCAGGACGGACTTCTTTCCTGACCACATCTCCAGGAAGCTTCTTGTACACTTCAGACTTGGCCACCGTGGTACTTGCATTTGCCGAAAGTACGGAGTCTTCAACAGGCTGGTGTCCAGAGGGACGACGCTTGAGACTCCTGAGGTCTGATGTGAGTGGCCACTTAGGTGATAACGTCTGAGCCGGAGATTTCGAGGAGTATACGAGATACCTGGGACTCTTGGACTGTGAATCAGGAATACCAGTATCCGGACGAGTGAGATCCAGAACTCTGGTATTTTTCGCAGCCTCCTCGGCCGCTCGACGAGCTCGCTCTTCGGAAAGGCGTTTCTTGAAATCAGGAACAGGCTTCTTTCGCTCGTCCAGAGCTGTCACGTTGATGATAGTTGTCCAATGGTCTGGAACAATAGTGTCCTCCTGATATGACACCAAGAGATCATGTAGGCGATTCCAATTACCCGAGATCTCAGAGTTCTCTTGCAAGAACTCCGAGAAACCCCATGGATCCGTCGGCTTGACGTCGGGACGAGACTTCAGGATAGAGACTTGAGCTTGGAGGTCGGCGATCTGAGACTTCAGAGCTGCCTTGTCCGCCTTCAGAGCTTCCACTTGATCTTGATAGTGGGCCTTGAGGTCCCTAATCTCGGAAGACATACGCTCCTCCACGATACCAACGTCTTGCTGAGCAACCTGCAGTTCGTGCTTCCAGTATTGACAGTTCAGCACCCATTCGCGCTTGATTTCTTCACACTCCGACCGAGCCGCCGCAGCATCTATCAGGGCAACACCGTTTTGAGAACCGACGCGCTCCCGAAGACGTCGATGGGCTGCAGTCATGAGTTTCAAGTACCCAGTCGTCCGAAAGACCCTTTCAGCAAGCCGGGTATGAGAAACATGAGACAGCAGAGACGCCAACTCGCGGCGAACTTCCACTGACGAAGCCAGAGCATCCAGAGTGGGCACATTGAGAGTCTGGGCACGAGGTGTTATAGTCTCATGGGGATCGAAGCTTGGGATCACACGCTCCAACTCCTGAAGGTCTTCGTCGGTAAGTGTCTCGTACCCTACGAGCACACAAGGACCGCCATATGCATTCGCAATGTGACGACCCCTCTGGAAGTCTTCAGCTCGCGCCGGTACACTTATCAGGAAGGCACGTCCCTCAGGCTCGATGTTGGGCGCGATGTAATTGTGAGGGGCGTCAGAGTCTCTCAATGAAATGACTGGAGCGCATTCGCTCGTCGTCAGACCCTGATGAAAGAGTCGGTCGACTTCCTCGGTAGACAACAGTCGAGGTGCACCAAAGGCCTGCGGTTTGGAAACGCCAGGGGCGTCTTCCGAGGATGCAGGATCTGGATTACGTGAAGTAGCCCTCGTTGTAAAGCTACCCGAGTTCGCGCTGCAATCAGGGAGGTCCCTGACATGACCTTCGACCTGGAGAGTTCCAGACTTTGATGTATGGGCTGGGGCGCTTGAGCTGCCACCAGGTAACGTGGCTGAGCCGACGTCACCACCCTGCACCGTGTCGACAGTAGCCGTAGCAGGACCCGTGCCTGTGGCGTCGCCTGCCGTGCCACTTGACGAGGCGTTCGTGGATAAAGACGTGCTTGTTTCCTCCGACATGCGAGTGTGAAAGTGGATTGGAATATGACCGCCCGTTAGTCGAGCCAAGTTCAAATTTCTGAGTCTGAGAGAAGAATCAGACTGGGGAACAGGGCGCCAGAGGCTCTGAAAACCAGGCAAATGACAAAGGGTTGCTGCTACACTACGCTCTAAAAACCGTTCATCAGAATGTCTGATAGACCTGGCCATGATACACAGCGTGGAGAAAGTTCCGAACTGACGGATCGTGACCAGGAGGGGCGGTTGACATGATGCTATTTCCGATTTTCGAGCGACAGGTGGATATTACGTTACGATGTGATTGGTTATAATATGGGTTATGAGAGAGGGGGAGCCTGGGACACGGCTGCACCCGTGCGACATCTGTGGAAGATTTTAGACGAACCTTCGCCTGACTGTAAAGGGGCCCAATGGACCAGAAGTGTACTTCAGAGTATGCACAACTCTGAAGGTCAAATGCACTCTGTCTGGTCACCGGACTTTCCCCGACGATGAGTGCCTAATTCCTGGCGGAAAGTCTCTCAGAAGAACGTATCTCTGAGATACCTCATCCCGTTACCGTCCAGCGCGACGATGATGGTTCAAGGATCTATACTACTTACCCGCAGAGACCAAGTATCGCGCGCCGGACGCCGCGCACCCGCGCAACCCTCAAGAACTTCGTGTACGTTGAAGCATTGGTGCTCCGTACTATGATATTCCGTTCAAGACTCTGGTATTCCACACTCTATGACCAAGACTCTGGTATTCCACACTCTATGACCAAGACTCTGAAAACCAAAGTGATTTCAGACTCTGAAAACCCGGATACCAGACTCGGAAATCAACGAAGATTCAAGACCATACTGAAACCAAGTGAAACCAAGTTCAGGTCACGCAATCAAGTGATGACTGCCCTGCACATCCCCCGTGATGACGTCTCTACCTGTCAACCCATCGAGATTGGCTATACTGACTGTATACTGAAACCAAGTCAAGATGCCTGATACATACAAGAACCAAGTGTACCTGAGATTTGAAGACTGAATGCATGAAGAACGCCAAGGACGACAAGAAGAAGAGAGTTACCAGAGATATATGAGAGTTATGAGAAAGATAAAATGATAAACAGAGTTCAATTTGCTTGCTACTACACAAGTCCGCTTGAGAGGTATCCAAGCCACTGCGTCGTGGACGTACGCCGTGTGATCTCCACCAAATTCAGTCCCCTTAGGTGGAGATCAGGTAACGTAGAGACCTGAGAGGACCCGCCTATTCCATATCCTAGTTGGGTCGTTTGTTTTGTCTCTAGCGGTAGCCCATTTCATATTGCTCGTTTGGACAGGCTCTGGAAACTAGACAGTCGTTTCCAGGGTGCAAGGTAGACTGTTATATATAGCTGATTGTATTGGTTTATATTTCCCTCTATATTAGAGGGTGGTGCGCGAACGTGACAGGGATACCAGACAGACCAGGTGTCTGGTAACGAATCCCTAGTTGACCTGGAGTATTAGCCCACCGTTCAAGGGCCCAGAAAGAATAAGAACGGCTGCATATTTGTATATTCCTGAACTCTGTATATTTGTTGTTCATCTCTGAAAGTCAAGTATCTCGGTTCTGGATTTGTGATATTCAGACACCGGTATCAGATTTTTTCTCTCTGGTATTAACCTCTTTCCGACCACCAACTTTCTGGTAACCTATTTGGTTTTCGGAAACTCCGACTCCCGAACGCTCCTGGAAGGACTTCTTGAGCCCCGACACCAGACGCCAGGGGAACACAATTTCTCTTCACTTTGAACTCTAGACTCCGGCGAGGGTCATATTCCCAAGACAACGACTTGAGCTTGAGTCTACGCACAAGATCCAAACTGATCATACTCACAGTCGCTCCGGTATCCAACAGTATTTGCGTCCTGAAATCGTTCACCGCACAGTGAACCGTAGCAACCTGTTGCTTGTCCTCCTTTTCATCATGATGTGCCTACCATCCGTACCGTTCCCCGAAATTCAGCTTGAATTGAGCTAGTCCTTCAGGTTCGGCCGGGAGTGGAGGCCTCGAATACCAAGTACGAGTACACTCCAAAGGCACAGGTTCATGGTCAATCAGGGAGGTCATACATTGTAGATTATCTTGGTTCTGGTTTCGCAATTCGGGGCCAACAGAAGCTAACACACACAATTCTGAGGGTCTTCTCAGCCCGACGCGTACCGAATCCCCATTCGGCGGGTTTAGTAGTTTAACTGCGCTCCCTCAGAATCGCCCTTGCCATTCAGGATGTCCTCCCGAATCTGGCTTGGAAGGTCAGCTAGGCCTCCTTGCTGCAGCAATTTCTTGATCTCTTGGAAAGCTCTCCAGTCTTCGCATCTTCCATCGTGAATTTGGTCACATTTCAGGCATGCTTTCGTCTCACACCTTTGCGTTGGATGTCCATACCTCTGACAACAGTCACAAACCGTAACAGCCCAGCAATTCTCCGGTCGATGTCCCCA
Organism: Phytophthora palmivora; assembly: GCA_008079305.1. Taxonomy (NCBI): domain Eukaryota; phylum Oomycota; class Peronosporomycetes; order Peronosporales; family Peronosporaceae; genus Phytophthora; species Phytophthora palmivora. The sequence continues at coordinate 24,206 of VOQZ01001887.1, forward strand.
CTTCTTACAATGCTCACAAAATCCATGCGGTCTGGGTTGTTCGGCCGAAAACTTGGCTGCTGAGGCTGCCTTGGTGGTGGTGGTCTTGGTCCAGCTGATGGGTCTCTGGGCTTCCACCCCACACTGTTCATCACACGATAGACCTCGTGAATAAGGTCTTCCCGGGTTAACAATCTGTCATCCGGGTTACCATCTCGCAGGACGTCCTGAACGCACGTACTCAGCGCAGCTAAGTCTGCACTTTCGTCGTCTTCGAACGTCACTTGAGTATCGGAGCCTTGAGCTTCGTCATCTTGGGCTACGTAAGCCCGATTCGTGCGATTCATCCTTGGCCCATTCCGAGCAACGTTGTCTGCCCTGAAATCACGAGGCTGCGCCCCTCGACTAGAATGTATTCCGCTCGGGTTCACTTCCTCTTGTTGTTTCAGAACATACTCCAGGTCAGAAACCTTCCTGAAACGCTGACTCTGCAGGGTCGTCTTGAGCGTCACATCCGTGAGGTTCTTGATGAATCGCCTGATGTGCTGCTCACGTCGGCGCTCAGACTTCCGGAAACGCATGTCCGCGCGTTCAGCCGCCAAATTCAGGCGATACAGGAATGCCAATGCGGTCTCGTCCTTGAATTGCTTCATCGTGTAGTACTTCTCGGACTCTGACACCCTTGACTTGCAATATTCGCGCTTGAACTCCTTGGAGAGTCGACTCCATTCCGAACGCACATGTTTCGAGAGCTGTCCGTACCAATTTCGGACTGCGGGCGACATCTTCGTCTTGAGCTCGTAAACCTTCATCTGATCCGTCCAACCTCCTTGCACAGTCACGTTTAGGAATCGCTCCCACCAGCGACGGCGCGCAGACAACGACAGCTTCTCATCGAAGTGTTCTAGCGTATTAGTAAACGTCTTCAGCGTCACCACCGAGCCTCCTTGGGTCATCGCAGCAGTTGTCGTGTAAGCAGGCACCTCGTCCGACGAGCTAGAATCGCTTGAGCCGTAGCCTTCGTCGCTTGACTCTCCGCCAGAACTATCCCCTGAAGGATCTCCATCTTGGCGTGAATGCTTCCTGTTCGAGTCCTTCTTGGCGGGCTTCTTGGCATCCGTCTTCTCTGGTGCAACAGGTTTAGTCTCTATCACCTGAGACGTCGGTCAGGATACACTCGACGACTTTACCCCGGGCGTCTGCTCAGACTTGACTGCTTCGTCTTCCTTTGCATACTTTGTTCCAGTCAGACTCTGAAGAGTCAACTGGAGCTGCTCTGCTGGAAGGTCGCTGTCGCACTTGATGTCCCGTCTTTCACTTGCGTGTCCCTTGATTGCGTTACCCGGGAGTGGGTACATAGTCGCACGCGTGGGTTCAGACTTGACTTGAGTTGCTGAATCAGATCCATATGTTGCGCGAGTGTCTTGAGCTTGAAGATGTGTTGCGGGAGTCTTGCATGAGCGCATTCCTTGCACGTTCTGCAGATCTCGGATGGTCTCCTGATCCCTGTTGCGCGCCTCCTCCAGAGAGTGAATCTTCTGCTGGAAGGCTTCCAATTGTGCACTCAGGGTCTTCTGGACGTCGGCCACACAAGCAACCTTCTCCGCTTCGGCCTTCGCTTCGCGTTGCTGCCAGCGCTCTTCGAACTCGACTCGCGCGGACTCCAACGCAGTATGTGCGCCTTCAGCGCGAGCTACATAGACCATTCGTGGTGACGCAGGTGTCCGGGCAGCTGGAACAGAAGCAGGTGATTGTCGCGAAGTCGGTGAAAACTTTGGTCGCGGTGCAGGTGGCGTATAGTGAACCCGGTTATACGACTACTGAAAGGATTTCAGAGTCGTACAACGTAGGTGGGCGTGTGGTACCTTGTGGTATCCCTGTGGGTTTAGACTCGCAGAAGCGAATCAAGGTGTCCAGCCTAGGAGGCGTCCCGACTTACATCACTGCAAGTACGCAGATCAAGGTCACTTTGGGAAGTCGTGTCGTCTACATCCTGGATGTTTGGATAACCAACATCGCAGAAGGAGTCGACGTGCTTTTGGGAATGGATTTCATGTACAGTGCTGGAGTACGGTTGTGTATCCGTGAAGGAACGGTGGCGCTCCCCGATGAGGAGTCCGTTTTGATGTACGGTTACATGGTTCGGAAACACCGTGAGCGGAATATCCCGATCACTCCGTTGCAGGACGTGCATCTACGCCCTGGAGAACACGTGAATGTGAAAATCCGGTATGGTGTATGCCAACGACTCCGAGATGTGGTATGGGCTAGCAGGGGTGATCAGTGGGTAACTCAAGTTCTGTATGGCGCTAAGTCGTGGGCAGTAGCCGTGAAAGTGGTGAATATTTCCGACAAGGATCTCTGGATAGATTCGTCTACACCCGTTGCTCGAATAGTGGAGTATGGTTGTTTTCCAAGAGCAGGGAGTTTTGTGCGACCTGGCGTCCGAAGGTATCAGGAATGGCAACATCTCATTTACGAGAGTACTCTGTCTACGCAAGCTAGGATGCGGAAGGAACGTTATGAGCAGGCCCTTTGGGATACTGCTCCGCCTTCGGCCCCGAAGCGTCCCTATCAATGGCCCGCGAAGATGTTGATGAGACCTCGGACCAAGAACGATGAAGTTCGAGTAGTCCGACTGCATAAGCGGCCAATGACCGTAATTTCGGAATGTGCAGATGGAAGTGAACCTGAGTGTGTGTCGCAAAAGGGGGAGAAGCCGGTGCTATCTACAATGGATCATTCGAGTACTCCTTTGGAGCGACTGGAAGAGGATTACATCCGGTGTATGCGAGTGAGCGCTGAAGAGCTCGAACAGGAGCCCGCCGTTTATATCCACGAAGGAAGTGATATGATGTCGCAGTTGAAAGATCAGTTGGCGATGTTACCCGAGTTACAAGATCTCAGTCCAAGATGCGATATTTCAAAGGCTGATGTTGGCGAACCTGGGGTAACTACTGAAGTTCAGGAGCGTCAACTCAAGGAGATCTTGAAACGTCATCGCAGTATCTTCCTAGGGGACGGTAACGCGGCTCCTGCTCCAGCCCGAGGTGTGGTTTGCGACTTGGATGTTGGGGATGCAAAGCCCGTGGCTCAGCATCCTAGACCGGTTGCACCCCAAGTTGCCATCAAGGTGTATAAGCTACTCAAGAAGCTCCTGGAGACCAAGTTGATTGAACACTCGGAGTCCCCTTGGGCTTCTCCGATCGTGATCGTCCTGAAGAAAAACGGGATTGACATTCGAATGTGCATGGATTATCGAGTGGTGAACAGCTTTATTCGGCTTTCTAACTACCCCCTCCCGCTGATCGACGACCTGTTGACCGGTTTTGAGGACACGATGTGGTTTATGAGCCTGGATATGGCAAGTGGCTTTTGGGCAGTCCGAATGACCGAACGGGCTAAGCAGATTTCTGCGTTTGTGTGTCCATTCGGACATTTTCAATGGGTCCGAATGCCTTTCGGGCTGAAGAATGCTCCGTTGGTCTATCAGCACATGATCAACAATTGCCTGTGGGGATTTGTGAGATTGCCACCCGAAGAAGAGGTGCTTGTGGATCAAGAGGTTCTCGATTACTTGAAGTTGAAAACGCAAAGGCCAGAAGGGTCCAAGGTGGATCACCATCAGACGGCATTGACAGAAAGCATGACTGTTTTCAGGCGCAACATTCCCGCGCCATCCGAGATGGGTCCCGTGTTGGGGCGTAGTTCCTACATAGACGATATAGCCCATGATGCCGGGACTTGGGATGAGCTGTGCGAAGACTTGGATGCTTTGCTCTACCGTTTGCGGTACTGGAATATTTCGGTCAGCTTGACTAAGAGTGAATTCGGAAAACGCACTATACCTTATCTGTCACATGAAATTGGAGCAGAAGGTATTCGCGCTATCCCGAAAATTGTGAAGGGTATCCAATATCTCCCGGCTCCTGCTCCAGCCCGAGGTGTGGTTTGCGACTTGGATGTTGGGGATGCAAAGCCCGTGGCTCAGCATCCTAGACCGGTTGCACCCCAAGTTGCCATCAAGGTGTATAAGCTACTCAAGAAGCTCCTGGAGACCAAGTTGATTGAACACTCGGAGTCCCCTTGGGCTTCTCCGATCGTGATCGTCCTGAAGAAAAACGGGATTGACATTCGAATGTGCATGGATTATCGAGTGGTGAACAGCTTTATTCGGCTTTCTAACTACCCCCTCCCGCTGATCGACGACCTGTTGACCGGTTTTGAGGACACGATGTGGTTTATGAGCCTGGATATGGCAAGTGGCTTTTGGGCAGTCCGAATGACCGAACGGGCTAAGCAGATTTCTGCGTTTGTGTGTCCATTCGGACATTTTCAATGGGTCCGAATGCCTTTCGGGCTGAAGAATGCTCCGTTGGTCTATCAGCACATGATCAACAATTGCCTGTGGGGATTTGTGAGATTGCCACCCGAAGAAGAGGTGCTTGTGGATCAAGAGGTTCTCGATTACTTGAAGTTGAAAACGCAAAGGCCAGAAGGGTCCAAGGTGGATCACCATCAGACGGCATTGACAGAAAGCATGACTGTTTTCAGGCGCAACATTCCCGCGCCATCCGAGATGGGTCCCGTGTTGGGGCGTAGTTCCTACATAGACGATATAGCCCATGATGCCGGGACTTGGGATGAGCTGTGCGAAGACTTGGATGCTTTGCTCTACCGTTTGCGGTACTGGAATATTTCGGTCAGCTTGACTAAGAGTGAATTCGGAAAACGCACTATACCTTATCTGTCACATGAAATTGGAGCAGAAGGTATTCGCGCTATCCCGAAAATTGTGAAGGGTATCCAATATCTCCCGTTTCCGTCTACCCTGAAAGGTGTACAGTCATTCCTAGGCAGTCTCAGCTATTACCACAAGTTCATTGAAGACTTCCCAGTAGTGGCTGCAGTCCTCTACGAACTGTCAGATGAGCAAGTACGAGCTGAAATAGAATTGTCTCGAGCCAAGAAGGCGTTCGACATTCTGAAGCAGAAGATTGTGTCTACGACACTGCTCAAGCACCCTGACCGGATCAAGCCTTTCGCAATCATTCCTCATGCCAATCAGTTGGCAGCTTGTGCTGTTCTAGGACAAGAACATGATGGTGTCATCCAACCAGTTCGGTTTATGGGGCGTGTCCTGAACGACGCAGAACTTCGCTATCACATTGCTGAGAAAGAAGTATTAGCGGTGATTCGAGTTCTCCATGTATTCAAGACCCTGATCGAGGGATGTCCCCTCGTGGTCTATACCAGACACTCGGTGCTGAAGTGGGTGATCAAGTCTAAGACTGCCGATGGACACTTGGCTCCTTGGGGCGTTGCTTTGTCGCAGTATGACCTCGAGATCCGAAAGTTTCAACGGGAAAAAGATGGACTTGCTGCCATCCTGGGTGCAGGTATCACACCGAGAGAGCACCTAGACCAGATCGCGGAAGCACTCATTCTGGCCAAGGGGCGTGTCCAGGCACCCCCCGTGATCAGCATCGAGATGCTTGAAGCAGATTACACTGGAGTGGTCCTGAGTTTCGATGGAGCTGCGAAGACGTCGACGAGGATTGGCAGCTGTGGTTGTGTGTTGTGGCAACTTCCCGAGTGGAAAGTTCTGGACGCCCGAGGTTACATTCTGGATGGCGTTACGGTGAACGATGCAGAATATTTCGGATTGCTACGCGGCTTAGCTATGGCTCGAGACCGAGGAATCCAGGATCTAGTGGTCGTGTGAGATTCGAGAATCGTCATACAACAAGTCCAAGGTTTGATCAATTGCAATCAACCCAATCTTCAAAGGAGATTAGCTGAATGTGAAGTGTTGAAGAAGAGGTTCAACAGTGTGCGCCTGGTTCACATTAAAAGAGAATTTAACCAGGCTGCCGACTATCTGACCTCCAAAACACTAGCACTGGGTAAATCCTGGGTGGTTGAGGAAGATGCCGAAAGAGAACACCTGGAAGTTGTGTCGAGAATTCTAGAGCAGCTTATGAAGACGTATGACGAAGAAACAAAGTCGAATTCAGAAAAGCCAAGGGATAACTTGAATGTCGTAACCATGGGAGGCTCAAGCGACGTCACTCGTCGCGGTCCTGAGTGTGAGCCCCTTCCCTCAGCTGCTCGAGTGCTTGCGGCGTTTACCCGATACAGAGCTCGCGCGAGGGAGGGAGAGTCTGCTTCTCCCATGGGACCCCTCGAGTACCAAGCTGAACGATGGAGACGGATCAAGGTGCATCAGGAAGGAGACCAGTATCTCTCAGATATCATCGCCTTCCTGAAAGACGAGCTAGAACGTTTCTCACCAAAGCGTCTCAAGAAGATTGCGAAGGTGGCTGATTTGTTCGCTTTGGATGTTCGAGGAGTATTATACCGACTTGCACGGTCAACCCGAGGCCGACCGCGCGACGCCGAAGACGAGCTCAGGCTAGTGGTCCCGGAATTACTCCGAGAAGACATGCTCCATTATGCGCATGAAGATTTTCAGGGAGGACATCAAGGGATCACTCGTACTCATGAAAGACTGCGCTCGGAGTTCTACTGGCCCGGGATGTACGCTGACGTGGAACGATTCGTGAAGGAATGTGTGGATTGTGCTAGCGGTAAGGGGTCACCCCGAATGCCGGTCCTTCACCAGGCAATATTGAGCCTACACGACCTTTCGAGGCCGTCTCTATGGATTTTGTGACTCATTTACCAGAGTCAGTCCGAGGGAATACGTTTCTGTTGCTATTCCAAGACATGTTCTCCGGATATGTGATGTGCAAACCAATGGCGTCGGCAACCGCTCAAGATGTCGCTGAAGCATATGAAGAATCCGTCTTTCGGAGATTCGGAGCTTCCTCAGTGATTCGGCATGACCAAGATCCTCGCTTCATGAGCGAGGTCTTCGCAAGGTTCCGAGATCTCATAGGGAGCAAGCAGAGAGCGACTCTCGCATATCGACCCCAGGCGAATGGTCAGCAGGAACGTTCGGTGCAGACAGTCATTCGGAGTGTCAAGGCGTATGTTGCGGAGGCAGATCAGTCAGATTGGGACGAACACGCCGAGAGGCTGATGTTCGCCCTGAACACATCATTCGATGCAACCCGCCTGGATACGCCGTTCTACCTCGTACACGGATGGGATGACAAAGGAACTGTGTCCGCTATGCTGGGACCCAGACCTTCAACTCTCCCCGAGCGAACGGCTTATGAGTGGCGACGGAAGTTCTAGAGAGACTACAGCTACGCACTTGCTTGTGCAGAGGAACTTCAACGAAAGGCGAAACGTGCGCGTTCCGAAGAACAGACTAGGAAGTGGCGTGAGCTATCTGACCGCCTAAAAGCTGGTTTCGAGAAGGGATATGCTGTTTGGTTGTATATTCCAAAGGTGCAACATGGATTGAGCCGGAAATTGGCACACTTGTGGCACGGACCGTTCCGGATTGAAGATGTTCGAGATGACTTTCGAGTAAAGCTGAAGGTTGAAGACTCGGGATATCGAGCGAACCCTTGGGTACACATCAGCCGACTTAAGCCAAGGGCCATCTTCCCTAGAATGCCCAAAGTTGAAGTCGAAGTTGAAGACGATGACGATTTTGATGCGATATTACTACCTGAAGATAGTTGGGAGCCAGACAATGCGAACGACGAGTACGAAGTGGAGAGCATTCAGGATGTGCGATGGGTTAAACGAACCCGAACGTCCAAGCGATCCCGAGAATATCTTGTCAAGTGGAAGGGCTATGTCGATCCTGAGTGGATCCCAGTGTCTCAGCTGAGTTGTGGGGCGTTGCTGTACGGGTTCAATAAGGGAGCGAGGGCCAAGGCGAGGTTCCAAGCTATGCAAGCTGGGGATGACCACCCGCGGGCCTAGGCACCCTACGAGAACGCAATCAGAACGACCCAGATCGTCGCCGTGTGAAGAGAAAGAATTGTTTTGAAACTGTTGATGAAGTGAAGATGAATTTCGGGATGCCATGATGAGATGATACCTGAATGTGGATTTTGGTTCCTGAATCTATGAAGTGTGAATTTACTATGATAATGATGATGAAAGAGAGCAAACAAGAAAGTTACGTTTCGAAATGGATTAGCTGTGGTATTAAGATGCAATATGCAGACGACTTGGACTAGGAGCGTTGTGACGACCTTGAAAATCAGTCGAAGTCGGCCAACGTGACCAGGTGACGCTTGCGGTGCTCCACGGGGAGTAACTTGTCGCAAGTCGCTTGAGGGAGGTCCTTGACGCGATCCGCGTCGGACTGACACGTGTTCCACTGCACGCGGCTGGGTTCTCGCTGATCAAGGAGCTTCGACTGTTCTTCCAAAGAGTAAGGAGTTCCAGTGATGGTCTTGTAGGAGGGCTCCATAAGGATCCAGTGACAACACTTCGAGGGATAAGTCCACACTCCAGGTTCTTCCAGGAGTGACTCCTTCATACCCTTATCAACCCACTTGTTGACCAGTCGCTTGTACGACTTCTTGACTTGGTCGCATTCGGTTTTCCGCTCCTTAGCGAGATTGCTGGAGTAGTCATCCAAGTTCTGATCTATGAAGATCCAATGACCGATCCACCAGAAAGCACGACGGTGATCCGACATGAACTCCACAATCTCATCCAGAGCGTCACGTGAAACTTTCGAGAGTTGCGTCCGAGTGTGCAAGGCGAGATACTTCGAGTGCTCCTGAAACATCTTGTCCCAGGGCTTTGTCTCCCACAATACCATGAAGTCAGCGGGCTTCCAACGGAGTCGATTCTGCTCAGCTTCAGCAGGCTTGGAGAGATTTGGGGCGGAGTCCGGAAATCCATACGATTGTTCCAAAGCATTGGTAGTCCCAGGGGCGAATTTCACTAGGATGCCGTAGTGTCTCCACGAATTCACTCCGGGGCGAGGAGTCTCAATCAGTCGACGTTCCATTGGGAGAAGCTCCTTGTAGTCCTTCTGAGCAAGCTGTGACTGTTTACGCTCTTGAGCTGGACGTGATTTCCGGGAAGAGGGGGCTGACGTGACTTTAGAAGACAATTCTTCGTTGTCCTTGAGTTCAGCACTTGTATCTGGCTCCGAAGCAGACGTGTCTACACTCGAACGACGCTTGGCCTTCCTAGGAGGTGTTGTCCGGCGTGGCGAAACAGGATTCACCTTCTTGGGAGTGAAGGGTGCGTCACGAGAGTCGTCTTCATTGTCATCTCCGTCTGACATGATGCTATTTCCGATTTTCGAGCGACAGGTGGATATTACGTTACGATGTGATTGGTTATAATATGGGTTATGAGAGAGGGGGGGCCTGGGACACGGCTGCACCCGTGCGACATCTGTGGAAGATTTTAGACGAACCTTCGCCTGACTGTAAAGGGGCCCAATGGACCAGAAGTGTACTTCAGAGTGTGCACAACTCTGAAGGTCAAATGCACTCTGTCTGGTCACCGGACTTTCCCCGACGATGAGTGCCTAATTCCTGGCGGAAAGTCTCTCAGAAGAACGTATCTCTGAGATACCTCATCCCGTTACCGTCCAGCGCGACGATGATGGTTCAAGGATCTATACTACTTACCCGCAGAGACCAAAGTATCGCGCGCCGGACGCCGCGCACCCACGCAACCCTCAAGAACTTCGTGTACGTTGAAGCATTGGTGCTCCGTACTATGATATTCCGTTCAAGACTCTGGTATTCCACACTCTATGACCAAGACTCTGGTATTCCACACTCTATGACCAAGACTCTGAAAACCAAAGTGATTTCAGACTCTGAAAACCCGGATACCAGACTCGGAAATCAACGAAGATTCAAGACCATACTGAAAACAAGTGAACCCAAGTTCCGGTCACGCAATCAAGTGATGACAGACCTCCACATCCCCCGTGATGACGTCTCTACCTGTCAACCCATCGAGATCGGCTATACTGACTGTATACTGAAACCAAGTCAAGATGCCTGATACATACAAGAACCAAGTGTACCTGAGATTTGAAGACTGAATGCATGAAGAACGCCAAGGACGACAAGAAGAAGAGAGTTACCAGAGATATATGAGAGTTATGAGAAAGATAAAACGATAAACAGGGTTCAATTTGCTTGCTACTACACAAGTCCGCTTGAGAGGTATCCAAGCCACTGCGTCGTGGACGTACGCCGTGTGATCTCCACCAAATGCAGTCCCCTTAGGTGGAGATCAGGTAACGTAGAGACCTGAGAGGACCCGCCTATTCCATATCCTAGTTGGGTCGTTTGTTTTGTCTCTAGCGGTAGCCCATTTCATATTGCTCGTTTGGACAGGCTCTGGAAAATAGACAGTCGTTTCCAGGGTGCAAGGTAGACTGTTATATATAGCTGATTGTATTGGTTTATATTTCCCTCTATATTAGAGGTGGTGCGCGAACGTGACAGGGATACCAGACAGACCAGGTGTCTGGTAACGAGTCCCTAGTTGACCTGGAGTATTAGCCCACCGTTCAAGGGCCCAGAAAGAATAAGAACGGCTGCATATATTTGTGTATCTTCCTGAACTCTGTATATTTGTTGATTATCTCTGAAAGTCAAGTATCTCGGTTCTGG